>PVIR01015814.1:0-37622 GCA_004026965.1 Petromus typicus
CACTGCGCACTGCACACCACTCTGAACTCCCTGTCCCTGCACAGCCTCTTCAGAAATAATGATCCCTGAGTTTCTGGGAAGGCTCTCACTAAAGGTGTATTTCTTTTTCTGACACAAAACAACCAAGACTGTTTTCCCACTAGACACATTTTATTTATTTTAGAAATTTCTGAATCGGTAGCTCGAGCACCTTCCTGGTCTGAGAAACAGTGTCTTAGGTGTAGGTGGGTCATTACACTCAAATACTACATGAAACATGGAATTGAAACCCAAATCAATGAAGAATGTTTGCTTAAAGCTATTTTATCTTCTTTTCAAAACATTTCTATTAATACATGTTCTCAACACATAATTACTATACCATGGGAAACTGGTATGTGTTCACAATGCACCCCGATTTTCAGAAGTCCCTGCTCTTCCCTCCTACCTGTTTCCTCTTTCCATTGGTCCCCTCCTTGGCAGAAGCTCTATTGCATCGACATTTTTCCCCTCAGTTATTTTTTCCATCTCCTTTTCTTTCTCTCTCTCTTCTCCCTCCAACTTGTTCCTCTAGGCATTTGAAAAAGACCTGTCTACTTTCTTTTTATCTATGGCTTTTGTCTCTCTTTTGCTGTCTCTCTCTCTATTACTATTAGTATTATTATTATTATTTGGTTTGGGTGACACTGCAGAGAGAACTACACTCCACTGAACTACATTTCCAGCCCTCTGACCTTATTTCAGGACAGTGTTTTGCTAAATTATCAAATTTCCCAGGCTGGGTTGGAACTTGTGATCTTTCCACCTCAGGCTTCAGTTTGTAATCCCAAACTGAGCTAACAGTCTCTTAAGAACCCATATATATATATATATATATATATATATATATATATATATATATACATAATTGTTATACTGTACTTTTTAGGTGATAGCGACCAGAAAAAATGTTTGTACTTTTCTAAAAACTGTTTAAAAAAGAGATGTGTCATCTTCATGTCATTAAATCAGAATTTTCCAGCAGGAGGATAATAGGTACTTTGTTTCAGAGTAACAGTAATACATACACTGAAGCACACACTATAATTGACTACAGTGGACATTCTGATTTGATAACTCACTATAATTGACTTCACCATAAATGTATATATTGAAAACATATATTTATGCAAAACCAGTTGATTGTACAGCATGACTCATATTTGAAAATTCTTATGAAACTGTAAGTACTTTAGTGTTAATTTTGTCTAATTGTTTTCCATCTGAACTACTTATATATTATTTATAAATAATAAACAGCTCTTTAATATACATGAAAATTTTTAATTTTAAAAATGAACAGGTTACAGATGTATAAATATCATATCTTTTCTCTGGTAGGAGAAAATGAAATTGTAAATGAGTTGTAATATGTATAGTTGATATTGTGAAATAGAAAATATTTAAAAGGGAAGAGAGTGTAAGGGTAAATAATGAGGGGAAAATGAATGTGGTAATAATAAAGAAAAAAAGAAATAAAGATTATGTTTTTAGGGGGTGAAGGGTTTCAAGGTGGGGGGGAAAGGGAAAAAGTGAGAATCAAGTCATGTCATATTCTGTTACAAACCCTCAATGTTGAATGCGATGATGATGGGTATTCATAATGTACCAATAAAAATTAAATTAAAAATTGTCTATCCAAAGGAAATAAAATATAAATTTATGTTAAAAATAGTAAACTATGCATCAACAACATTGCTTAGTTAATGAGTACATGTACATACACATGTGTATATGTTATCCACGTAGGGATTCAAAGCAAACTTTGGATTTGTAAATGAAAATTTTCTTGAGAGATGGCTGTTTTATATTTATAGTTGTGTTTCTAGCCAGATGCAAAACATTTAGAAAATATTTCATCAAATTATATCTCTATTAAACCAGCACCAATGCAAATGTCAAATAAATTGTCATAGCTATACATTGTATTCTACAGACTAAATAACATAATTGTAACTGGACAGCAAAGCTCCATCATTTTGTGGTTTTGTGGCTTTACTATCTATATTTAAATACCTTAACTATCACAGGCATATGTTCCTCCTTCTCATAGAAGGTTGCAGACACCACAGCCATGTGAACCTCAGATGAACGCTGAGACGCTGAAACTGACTTTTCTGTGAAGGGCTCTGTGGTGGCACGATCCACCAGCCCCAGTGGCGACTGCAGTCACTGTGCCTTGGGGGCCTAAGGGAGAGGGTCTCATTCACTGAGGGGGAAAGAGACTGAGGCCCAGGGACTGAGGCTGCTTAAGCCAAAGCAAAGTGTATTATAGTCTGCCTCACGTATATCTGGTTCTGAGCAGGAAGTCAACTCTGCCTGAAGAAGGGTCTCATGTCTACACAAAAGGAATATACTAATGGAGCAGACAGCAGGGTTACTGGGTGCTATGCACATATGTAAGAGGGGCAGGCTGCGTCTGATAACGCCACTGAGGGGAAGCTTAGATAACGATCTACAAGGAACAAGAGACAACTCGGAGCCTGCTGTGCAGAGAGCCCGGTGCGCTCACCTAGGCAGGAGAGCTGCGGCCTGCACGGCCTTTCAGCAGACAGGGCCATCACCTCCAGTGCAGTCTTCCAGGTTCAACTCCCAGGTAGACGGACTCACCTAACTATTCTTAAACAGCAGAAAGAGGAGATTTGTCGACAAATGCAAATTTGTCATTTGCATTCATTTTGGTGAACATGGCAAAGAACGGGGCCCTCGTTGTCATAACCCCATGCCTGTTTCTCAAGACCCTCCTAGGGAATTCCTAAGCAGAAGGAACCACAACCTCTCCTTCCTTCTGACAGGAAGAGGCCTTTCCGGTGCACCCAGTGGAGTCTCAGAGGCTGTCTCCGGCTCCCTGGAGCACTCTGCTAGGGCACTGGAAAGAATTCTGCAGAGGAAAATGGGTCTCGGGTGAATATGCAGAAGCAGCTAGGCGGGGAAGGACGCTGCTGCCATAACGAGACTTGTCATCCTCTTGCTCTGCCTGACACGGCCCCATCCCCACAGTGGGTCCACACCCAGCTGGATGCCACCGGCACTGCATGGAGGTTCCTAAGGTAAGAGAGGGCAGACTAAGCCACAGGCTTGAAGATGTCTGGCACCCTTCACGGACTTTCCAGTCTCCTCTTCCTCCTTTAGGAGCCTATTTTACCCAGTGACCCAAAGCCAAAGCCCACTCAGGACAAACCCTTATTTGGATCATTACATGCTCCTCTTGCTGCGAATATATTACCCTAAACCCTCCATTCAGTGCTGTGATATTTATGAAGCTCATTTCATCCTCTTACATCAGGCTATTTTCTCTTCGCACAGTGGCACAGTCTCTGCTGCCTACTGATTTCTTTGCAGTATCTCCTGCTTTCAGAAATGTGTTTGCAACCCCATTCTTTAAATCTCCCAGATGTTTGTTCAGAACATTATCTCCTGTTTCCAGTACATCAGCCCGATACACATAGAATGTGTTCAGTAAATCAGTGTCAAACAAATCAGTTCAGGGATTCAATACTTATCAGGTGAACACTGCAGTGCATTTTGAACTAGTTTATTGACATCAATCGTAACTCTTTCCAGTGTATCATTTACATTTTTAGTAGCATAATTTTTTGCATTCAGAAATAGGATAACACTACTCTGTTGTTCAAGACTACTGTGGGGCTGGTTGTAGCCTTCCAAATGGACACTTCATTCATTTGACTAAGAAATAGACTTCACAGAATAGTAAGTAGCCACGTCAGGGTCGTACAGTTTGAAGGGGAAAATGACAATGAAGAAGAAATTACAAGGAGATGTAGGGGTCTAGATGTGAGGCCATGGAAACACGGAGCTGTGGCCCTTGGCCCAGGCAGAGAAAGCCGTGTGAAGAGACCTCACTGGTCAGACCAAAGAGAGGAGAGCCCGCGGACACCTGAAAGGAGGCGTGTCTGGGAGGAGCCCGCAGACACCTGTGTTGACCTGTAGCTTGGGCTTTCAGGGCTCACGTGGTTTGGACCTCAGGCCTGTCAGCACTGGGTTGTGCATTGTCTCACTTAGGACCGCTCCCTCCGGGGTACTGATGTTTAGTGCTCCTTAGGTCCTCTGGGCTGGGTCTTCCTTCTGTCCATCTTCCTCCTCACTCCTACTGGACCAGGAGACGAGAGCCTCTCGTTTAAAGGACCCTAGTGATCACTCTATCTCTTTTGCTTGGTTCAACACACATGTTTTCTTTCCTCAGTTTCTCAGACACTACACACAGGTCCGATTCCTCTAGTCCACAGGTAGAAACCTCTAGTCCCCTTCGCGTCACCTCCACAGCCCCTGGAAGATGGAGAGCTCCCCAGAGCTGTCAGAGGCCTCACCAACGTTTCCTTCTCTGTTGTACAAAGTGAAGGAGAGCTTTTCAGCTGCTCTGAGTATGAACAGCCAAAGTTAACTTCCAAATGAATTTAATTCTCAACAAATTAATCTCAATTGTAGTGAGTGCAGGCACAAATGGAAATAAGACTGCAGAGGCAGAAGGTATTTGACCTTTAATTGTAAATGTGTCAATAATTGTTAACATGGTGTGCTCAAGTTATTGACCATTGATGCCTTTGTGCCACTGCGGGAAATACAGTGTAATTCTGGGCAATGGGTACTGAGGGTGGTAGGGAGATGAACAGCATACATGTACATGTTCTGTAGAATACATGTGTGTATGCATTCTACACTCTATATATAGGTAATATATTAACATTTTTTGCACAGTTTTCGAATTGCAAGTATATGTTTTTTTGAGATAGGGTCTCACTTTGTATTAGGCTGGACTTGAACTCACTATGTGGCCCAGGCTAGCTGCGAGCCCATCATTGTGATATGTGATACCAGGGATCGAACTCAGGACCTTGTGCTTGCCAGGCTGACTCTGGAACCACTGAGCTAAATCCCCAGCCCTACAAGTATATTTTGAAGTCAAACTAGATCGAAAGTAACAGTTTAGAAATAATAAAAAATAGCCAAGTCTCACTTTTTCTTTGTAGAAGTTCATAATATTTAGCATAAAACAATTCAACTGATAAAGAGAATATAGCATTCCTGAAGTGAACATCGACTTTCTCAGTTAATGTAATTTTCATGACTATAGCTATCTAATCTTGTGTTATAGAATAAAGTTCAGTAGTATTCAAGTTACAAAAATCCAAAGATACCATTTTTGACTATTAAATTCACCATCTCACCAAAAGTATTCAGGAATTTGAAGTCAATGCTAATCATATAGCTAATGAGTTGGAAATCGGTAAGAATCTGGAAATAATACAGTGGGTATTCCCTGTTAACATTCTTACTATAAAATTAATTATAACCCCTCAACTGATTAGGAAAAACTGGAACTGTAAAGCCCAGTTAGGATGGAAGTAGCTATGATGAGAATTTGTTCTTAGAGAGAAAAGGATCATAACTTTAGATAACAGGTTTTGCTTTCAATGAAACATTAATCCTCAATTAGTACTATTAAAAACCCCTGTATATTTGTTTACTTGAGTATTTTCTTAAGAAACAATGAATCTATGATGATAGCATATGGCCAAACCTTGTATTATTACATTGAGTGGGCTACTGTGGTTGAACCCATCCCACACACTTCCTCACTGATGATGTACGCCACACTTGGTTGGCTGGTCACAAAGTCCTGCTTTGGGACAGGGATACTGAGCTCTCCATGATTCTCAAGGAATTCTGACTCCTCCAGGCATCTGGATTGGTGGAGGATCTCTTGTTTGGCCTGAAATTCTGGAGGTTCTATATAAAAGCAAAAGCAAAAGTTAACAATATGTTATTTCACATATTTTACAGATATGCTTTGTGTGCATATACTTTTGATTGGGATAATGAAGCTTCTCAGTTCCCATAGTACAATATCCCAAGGACTGTCATACATACTGTTAAATCGTACACGATTTCCAAATACTATTTTTAAAATGGTCCTTTCTTTTCTCAAGTATTTCAGTTTTTCTACAGATTTAGTTGAAGTCTTTCAATTTAGCAGGCTAGGAAGCACAAAAAATGCAATACTTATTTAACATGTGTATTGATGTGCAGTGGACCTAAACAGCAGGGGAGTGAGTAAGACCGACAGCTCTGGGGGACCCTCCGCCTCCAGAGGTGTTGATTCCATTCTGGTCTTTCTGATGCTTTTGTTTGTTCTTTCCACAATGGCTTTTACTTTGCCAGTTACCTAACAGCAGGGCTAGAGCCTTCAGATCGTATGTTATGATTAATTGTAAATTATGCCCTCTAAAATCCTCTACTAACTGCAATAACTTAATAGTCTGAATAATTTAAAGTCTGTTTTGAGCAAATCCAGGGCTCAGTGCTCTGACAGTTACCAGATGAGTGATACATTTTCCAGGGCAAGAGAGAAAGAGCCACACGGCAGATGCACAGGGAATGCAGGGTGACCTGCTGTGTGATGCCATCGATAAAATGTCCCAGTCCCACGGGGCAGCCATGACCTCTGAGCAGGACGTGCATGGCTGAGAGGTACATGTGAAGAACCATTAATGTACTTTTCTTTTGCATGGTTTCTGGGAAACAATATCATAGACTCTCTAGGAAATCAGAGTAACTTAACAGAGCTCTCAGATATTCTGAGACATGTAAAGGAAAGTTCAATAAACTCTGAATGCGCATAGTCCTTTGCAATGGGCTCTAGTCACTGGCCTTCAAAATTGGTGGTGAGAGCCATGCAATAACTGCTTATGCAAGAGTAATTTTAAAGCTTTGAGAGTAGTTTGTTTTAATAAATGTCAAATAAAATATGTAGAAGGCTTGGATCCCAAAATTGGACATTCTTTCTCTAACTATGTAACATATAAAAATAGATACATTTGAATGTCTTTAGGCAGAGCATATTGTATTCATGTAGCTGGTCCCTGCTATTGCATACAACTTCCACTTTTGTCCTTCACTGCATCTGCCTGGTTGTCAAGGTCCATGAGTATTAGATTTCGTCTTGAGGAGAAATACACGGAGATAGACTGAATCAATCTTTGTGGGTGCCAGAGGTCATGAGATAAATGTCCAATCAGCCTGTTACTCTCTATTCCCGACCAGTCTAGTATAGTTTATGTGTATACATGTGCTTACGTATGTGTGCACAATTACACATTTATTTCTGCATCAACATTTATGACACAGCATACATAGAGCCAGATAGTGGTCTTGGTTCACAAACTTGATTCTTTCCATAGTTCTAGTCACAGTCCAATTTGGATGAGAACTGAATCAAATTCAATGGTTAGTTTCTAAGTTGACCTTATAGGAAAATCTGATTCTGCTCCTGTCTAGTTCACTTTGCAACCAGAGTCATGGAGAGAATTGAGTTCACAAAGCAAGGTACGTGTATGTATATAATGAATAAGCAAGTGACTATGGCTGATATTTAAATCAGAGGTCTTCAAAAGACTAAAGGTTATCAAGCATAATCATATATCTATTTGTCAGTACTAAATAAGTTAAACGATTTTAAATCTCAGAAATATCCAAGTCTGGAAATCAGTATGTCATTCATGTTAAAATCTCACTTGGTTATAGGAGCATTGCTACATCCAGCAAGGAAGACAGCCAGGAAGAAGGATTTGGAAAGGGGAAATAATGTTGGGCATTGTTAATACATGTCTATGGGCATGCTGTGGTGCCTCCTTAAGCACATCTTTGAGAAATTGTACACTAAAGCTTCGTAACAGTGCATTAGCATATCAAATATCAGAGTGAATTTGTCTTTGGGTAGGCATAAATTTTGCGAAGCAGCTTCACTTATGTCAGGTTTTCAGCCCTGCAAATAAGTTGAAGAAAGAATACATCAGCTGGATTTTGTTGGAAAACCAAGAGGAAAGACTGGCAGAAAACAGTTCCACTGGAAGGGACATGTGCTTATAAACTGCACCAGCAAACACCCCTGCGACCTCTCTTCCCCCACATGCACACCAAGGCAGATTTCCGTGGGCCTCTTCACCACAGAGGTGGGTGTAGCACGGCTACAGGTGCAGCTTCCATTCTCAGTCCCGTCGTGAAGCGGGCCATGGTGAAATGAGTTTGAAAGAGGTTGACGGCCTCCTCCCCGCCCTCCCCTCCGGCTGCAATTACCTCAGCTTTAGCATGACCAGGAGAAGGACTCCACAGGCGACTGTCGTGCACATGACAGCGTAGATGACTTCTCCTAAGAACAGAAGATTTCGCAGAGGTCACTGGAGATTAAAAGGAGTAAGCAATGGAAGTATCACAGGGGACCGATTTTGAACCAACCATTGATGGGAGAAGGTAATCCAGTTAGAGTAATTTCTTTTGCATGTTTTCTTTTATACAGTGCAATGCCTTTGGTATTAGACAGGATTGGATAATCTGAAAAACATTATAAAAATGAGGTAAGAGTATAGAAATGTCACAAGTTATTTCTATCCCTTGGGTTATTTGCTTAATATTATACTATAAAAGTGATTTATTTCTATGACACTACTTTAGTATAATAAATTACCATGAAAACTGGGAACCTTCAAATATTAACAGCTTGTGTCCTCTTTTAAGGACAGTTTCCTTAAAGAAGCTATTTTTTTTAAAGCTGTGATTAGTAAAAGATATAAGATATTTTACAAGATAACTCATCGTACCTTACATATGGACTAGGAAAATAAAATGTGCCGTTGACTACCTTCTAAAATACTGGAGCTCCAGGGTCTAGCTTAGTGGTGCCATGCCTATCTTGCACACATACAGCATCAAGTTTGATCCCTGGTACTGCAAAAAAAAAGTTGTCTCTGGGCTGAAGATTTAGCTCAAGTGGTATCACATTTACCTTGAAGGCATGAGGGGCTGACTTTGATCCCTGGTACTGGGAAAAAAAATACTGAGAAATATTATTTGTTTTCAGGAGTGGTTGTTTTCATGTGCTTTGGGGGATCTTTCATTTCCTTGTAACCAACTGTCTAAGTGAATTCCTGGAAAGCACAAGGTCTAAGCCAAACACTCCACATTGTAATACGTAATTTTGTTGATTTCCTGCTGTTCTATCTCTTCTGTCCCTTGGAAGAACTAGTCCTAACCATTCCAAGGCTCAGGTCTTCCTGGTCACATCTCAGTGGAATCCACTCACAGCACTTTCCAGTATTTCTCTAACTCTTAAAAACTTGCTTCCTATTGTCTGGGCTTTAAAAAGAAATCTTTCTTATGGAGATATGTTCTTTTCTCTGCCTTTTCTAATTTAAAGAAGCAATGTTAGAATCTTAAAAATTAATTGGTAGATTCATTTTAGTTGGCTTTTATAGATAAGAGAAATCATCCTTAGGAATTTTTGTTTGTTTGTTTGTTTGTTGTTTTTCAGACAGGGTTTTACTTTGTAGTCCAGGCTGGCCCTGAGCTCAGTAGGTAGCCTAGGCACGCCTTGAACTCACAGCAATCCTCCTGCCTCTGCCTCTCAGAGCTGGGGTTACATATGCCCAGTATTGTGACATGTGGTTACCAGGGGATTGAACTCAGGATTTTGCCTTTGCAAGGCAGATGCCAGAAACACTGAGCTAACTCCCCACCTGGCTAATCCTAGTTACAAATCTGCGTGTGAAACATAACCAATATCCCTACCCAATTTCTTTGACAATGATAATGATTCAAATTAGTCTGAGGCATTAGAAAAAGAAAAAGGAGTGCAATTCTCCACTTGAGAGAAACTTTGCTATTTAGAGGTTTCATGAATTTAGGAACCAAGAAATGTAGATATCAGTGTACAGCTGTCACAGAAATGAATACATTGAGTGTCTCTTTAGACTTAGAATGTCTCCGAAAGGCCCCTGAGCTTTCTCTTTGCTGTGCCCTCAGGCATGCCATTCTGCCTCAGAGAAAGCAGACTACGGCCTATAACACATGCAACAATAAAGCTCCCCTGGACGCTGTGGGTGTCAGGTATTTGTACCAGCTATGAAAAAGTTACAAAGACATCAAGTATCGGGATATCATTTCTGGTGACAATAGGCTGTGACCAGGGAGGGAATGAGGAGATATGTTGCCAAAGGTGTGACCAGCCCTCTCTCTCTACCCAGGGCTGCTGCTGTGTACAAGTCTGTTTCTATAACTCTGGGGAATCAGTTTGAGCTCTAGGTTAAAAATACCCAGTAGACAGACTAGAGTTTCAGTGACAGAACTTTCAGGGTGGTTATAGAGAAATACTCCAAAACAAAACTGGAAAAGTTAACAGTAGGTCACGAGAAAACTCAGGGCTGCCTGTGTAGCTCCATGGTTAGGCGGCTTGCCTCCCGGACATACAACTTAAAACACTTTTAGTTTCAAAATATTTTAGTCACCAACTTGCATAACATCTTGTCAAATATTTGAGAAGCATCTTCTTCTTAGGAACTGACGTATCAAACTCTTGCGCATATAAAGTATGGGAGGCTAAGGCAGTTTGAGCCAAACCTGGGCAGCTGAGTGACTGAGTGAGATCCTGTGTCAAACTATAGAAAAGGGCTAGGGGGATAGCTCGGTGCCACGGCTCTGCATTCAGTGTCAAGTGAAATAAATAAAGTAGAGCTTGTGGATTTTTTTCTCATTTTTTTCCACTATTAGCTTAGAATGAAAATATTCAGTAATTTAAGTAATACTGTTTTATGATGGCTTTTTGGAAGAATTATTTTTAATCAAGTCAAGTATATTTTTTAATGAAATGTATTACTGATATAGTAATCTCAGTAGAAGACTTCCAAAATCACACAGGGAAGCAAGCCTAACTTCCAACATGCAACGTATTTGAAACATGAGTTCATGTTTTCTAAAACCAAGTAATTCTAGGAATGATGGAGGTTAAGAGTAGGAAAACTATTGAAAAAGAAAGCTTCCTAACTTCAGACAGAAGGAGGACTCAAAAATGGGTGACCCCACTCACCTCACTTCTCGGGGGGCTTTTATGGAACAAAACCACAAGGTGTAGTGGGTTCCAGGTAGGACAAAATTATAATCAGCTAGGGACATTGGGAGTACAGTCACTTAGGTGATATTGGTACAAAGAGAAATCACGAGATGGACAAACCCATGATCTACCAGTAAGATTACAAGTATAATCACTGAGGTGACACTGATTAAACGGGGATCCAATGGGAAAGCAAGTCAGATAGCAAGCATACAAGGATTTTCAGACAGGATTCTTTTACGGGAGAGTTGGGTCGAGGTCCTGGCCCTCCACCCCAGGAGGGAGATTAGCTCTATCAATCACTGCCTTCCAGGAGGGGTGGTTTCCTCCTTTGGTAATGCTGACTTTCAGTGAAGGTTTCTCTGACTGTCCTCCACCTTGGCTCCTTCTATGTGCATTTTTCCAGGGCCTGCCCTGTCTAACTGTCTACAAGATATCTAACTTGCTTACCTACCTACAAATTGCCATAATAAAATGTTGAATTTAAAATATTGTATACAGGGCTGAGGATTTAGCTCAGTGGTGTTGCACTAGCCTTGTAAGCACAAAATCTTAAATTTGTTGCCAGATGTTGGAAATCAAACAAACAAACAAATTATATTTAAAAGGATCTCTAGCATGAAGAGTAGTTTTGTTTCTCTTTAAACTACATGGTATTTTGTGAAGTTTTAAGATTTTTGACCTAACTCTAAATATATACAATGCATCTAGATGGACTAATTATTCAAATGCTGTTATGAATTTCCTCTCTGAAATTCTCTAAGTACATTTGGTCTGATTGATATCACAATCTGATTCATATTTGCATTAGAAAGTATTAATAACAAATCAGGCTTATATTTGGCATATAAAACTGCCAACAATAATTATTAAATATTCAACTAGAAAGGTTTAGAAAGAATCATCTCATTCACTAAATTTAGCTCATGTGGAACTGTTAGCGTAGTCGTGATCAGTGCCAGGAACCCCAGTACCGATCCCTGTGGAATTTCACATGTGTCCAGCAATCACTCCAATGACCTTAAATGGCGTACCCACAGAGGATACCAAATATCAGTCAGGGAGACTAATGTTACTGAGGGCTTTTCAGCTACCAGAGCCCATTGGAGCTTCTCTCGTGCCCTCTATAAACAGCAGGTTTACAGTGTTTTAGAACCGTGGGATGAAAGTGGGCAGTTGATACTTAACCCCAGGCCCGCACCGACTGCTGTGTTTATAGATAACCACGAAAGTGACTTGTTTATTTTGACTTATATCCTAGAGGAATTAAAGCGTGCTATGAGCTGTGTAATAAAATCCCTGTACATTTCATGGGAAATCAGATTAATTTCAACCTTGCTTTAAGAACAAATTCAAATAGTATTCTCCCTAAATGAGCTAAATAGATGTCAACATTTGGATTTATTTTTCTCTCACGACTCTTGTTCAGCAGTGACTGAGAGTTGACAAAAGGCTCCAGGTCCATCATCTGTAATCTGCATGAAATGAGAAATGCCTTATAAAAGTTATATCACATAAGATAAAAACGATTTTAAAATAAATGTTAAAATTTATGAAATATGATTGTCTGGAATTAAACTGCAAATTTGTAGACCCTTATTTCATTTTAACTGAAACATAGGAGGAGGAGTAAACTTTGGGAAGAAAACATAAATGCCCCTATCTAGAATGAGCTAAATGAGGAAAAATGTTTTGCCAGAATTGAGTAGTAATTTTTACCTTGAATTATCTAAGTACTAGGGAGATTTTTAATAAGAAGAGAAAATGCAAAATGTGGAAAGGAATAGTTTCTACAATATTTTTCTCCACTTTAGTTTTTCGAGACGGGGTCCTGCTTTGCAGTTCAGACTGGTCCTGAACTCACTATGTAGCCCATGCCAGCCTAGAACTCATAGCAATCCTCCTGTCTCTGCCTTCTGAGTGCTGGGATTACAGGTGTGAACCAGTACAACCACCACAGTAGGCCTTGGCCTTGTGGTATGCAGTACCAGGGATCGAACTCAGGACCTTGCGCTCATCAGGCTGATAGCAAAACCACTGAGCTAAATCCCAGACTTTTACTGTATTTTGTAAATTTAATAGTTTTGTGTTTCACATGTTGAAATTCTTAACATGATTATTTTTAGTGAAAAAAGCTTATAAATGACAGTATCATTGATCTCTAGATAAGTTTCTGAAGCTGATAATTTTACCTTTTTGTAAATGTGTGTGATTTTACTTCAGTGGCTTATATAATTGTTTTAATCAGCTGGCTGAGAACAGGGGAAAAAATAAAGAAAAAATACATGTAGACATTCTGGAGTGTCTTCAGAGTCATCTGGAATCATGAGAGGTTGAAAAGAGTTATGTGGATTATTGCATTTTTAAATATGACAAATATAAATAATGCAATATCTCTTTGTAAATAGATTTGTAAGTCTTCAGGGGAAAACAAGTATGAAAGTATCAATTATGTTGTTTATCTTTCCTACTCAGCTATCTACTTGACAACAAACTATCTAATTTACCATGGAATTAGTCTATCACTATGCCAGGTGCTTGCAGTTACTAGCAGGTGAAGAGTGTGTCTTGTCACATTTCTTCAGTAGTACATCTTTTACTGTGCTGCGCATGATTATGTTTCATTTAGTTTTATTTTAAATAGATTTGAGTCAAAAGTCTTTACATGAGTCACAGACTTTCAGCATTTCTAAGAGATAAGTTCAGTGTTCCCTTACTCAATCAATAAGTATTTATTAAGCAAGTTTTTCTTCTGAAGATTAATTCTACCTATCAGATTTGATTATTCATAGGCTAAAAGTGAGCATTGGATGGAGCATTGGACTAGAGATACTCAGGAAAAGTGAAGAATTTGGAGAGTTTGTGTTCCAGTTTTTGCATCGAAAATGAGACTAGTAATGTCAGTGTTATCACACTTATGTTGAGGATTAAAACAGTTAAAGTGGATATCCAGTTAATAGATGTTAGGGAACTCCACTGGACAGCGCACACACACTTATAATGAGAATGGAAATAGGGGCAAGGAGAAAAGAAGGAATTTACTTATTTGCTAGTTCCTCTTCTATTTGACTTTCCCTTTTCTTTCTTCCTTCTTTCCTGTCTTTCTTTGAGTAGTGAGTATTTACTGTTGTCGAATACCAGAGATAAAAAGGCCATCTACTTATGCTTTTTCACTATTTCAAATACCAAGTTTGTTGTCCTTGGTGTCACCTCCGAAGACCACTTCACTGATGATGTCTGAGATCATATCCTGACAGCTCTACAGCTGCTGCCATCCTGAGAGGATCTCACACCGTGCTATTAAAGAGCCAACACTACAGGGGCCTTTTGTGACCATTCTTCACTAGCCAAGTTATTTCCCTTCTTCATCCCATTTCTCCCAAGTGTGTCAAGCAGGCTCTCCCAGCACTGCTACACAGAAAACAGCCTGTCAAGCTCAGCCAGGACCAATCAGCCCCTTCAGTCCATTGCTCCTGGCTGGCTCCTATCAGCCCCAACTTCTAAATCTGGAGTGTCGCACCATTGGCCCTGCTCCTTTCTCCTTTAATAAGAAAAACGTCTAATAATTCCACAAAAGAGATTTCAATTTTCCAGAGGTTTTAAATGAAATATAGACTCATATCTAGCTATCTTCTCAATATCTTTGCTTGCATATTGTAAAATTATTTCAAATTTAAGGACAGACTAAATTTACATTTCCTGTAATTAAATTAATTCCCATCTCAATAAATGATAAAACTAATCTATATCACTTAAGTAATTGGGAAAAATTCTTGATTCTTTTCCTCAAACAAACACATGCTTCATGTGTCACTCGGTCCCATGGGAATTAATTAGCCCTGGCCATTCAAATGAGGACCTTTGACACAATCAACCTATACATCCCATTATACTTTTCTGCTGCCCCCTCCATCGAAATAGTTAAAGCCATAGTCACATTCCATCAGAATTGCTTCAATAATCACTTCACTAGTGTTAGCTTCTTATCTTGACTCAACCCTCTCAAAATAACAGCAGTCAGAGTCATCTATTCAAATCCCAGATCAAATAGTGTACCATTTCTGCTTAAGATGTTTTAAAAGATTTTAAATGAGGTTGAAAAGCAACCCAAGGAACTGACTGTGTCTGCAAGGTCCTACAGGTCTCTCCGGGACCGTCCACTTTGCTCACTTGTTATAACCACTGAGAACTCCTCCGGCGCTGCCTGTCCTTCCTCTTTATCCAACATCGCAAGTCTTTTTGTTTTTAATTGTCAGAGCCTTGTCACTGTCTCTTCGTGGAGTGAAATTCTTTGTCATCATGTGTTCCCCTAATGATCACTTGAAAAGATCTCCCCCCGTTATTTTACAAGGGTAGACTCCTCAGCTTTATTTCCAAAACCTAATTTCAAGAGGATTAAGTTAATTCAAATATTTTAGGAGAGACTGATTCTTCTAGTTTCCCATGGAAAGGTAATTCTGTGTAATACTTTTACACGTTAAGCAAATAAAAGATGCCATGAACAAATGGCTTTGCAAGATTCTGTGTAAGATGAATTATTTACGTGTTTTCCTTTTCAGTACAGGAGTTCCCCACGCACTAACGTCGCGTCTGGAACACAATGTCTACATTGCTTCTCCCCAGGGGACAGATACACCAGAGGGCACATGTGACTGGTGGATAAGCACTTACATATTTTGGGTATGCACGGGGTGCTCCTGGAAAAGTCTCATTTTTAACTAGTCAGTGGAAAGCTGGAGAATACCATACTAGCAGAATTCTGTGTCCATGAGGGGTAGTAGTAATTTATAATTTTTTTTTTTTTTTTTTTTTTAAGACAAGATCTCGCTTTGTAGTTCAGGCTGGCCCTGAGCTTACCTTGTAGCCCAGGCGAGCCTCGAACTCAGCAATCCTCCTTCTTCTGCCTCCCGAGTCCTGGGATTACAGACGTGAGCCAGGATCAAACTCAGAATCTTGCACTTGCAAGGCAGGCGCTGGAATGACTGAGCTAAATCCGCAGCCCAATAATTTATAATAGTTTTTTTTTTTTTTCTTGAGGCAGGGTCTCCCTTTGTAGTTCAGCCTCAGTAATTTATAATTCTTAATCTTTACCAAGCACATATTTAAACACCTGGCACCGTGATTTCCCCTGCTGTCTCCTTGGCAGCCCCGGCAGATCTTTCTCCTGTGGTTTTGAAGATGACAAACTAGTATTCCAAGTATTCCTGGAAATCAGACGGATGTTTGTGAACACAGAGACACAGTGTGAGCGTCAAAGAGCTGGACCACGGTCTTGGAGGAGTCCTCCCCTGGATGCACAAGCTCGGGCAGTTAGAGTCACCACCGAGCCTCACGCGTCTCCTGTGCAGAGCTCTGGGGTCGGGTCGGCTCTGCACTCTGAGAGCCACATCCCTGCCTGGCGTGCTCCCCGTCAGTCAGGGGGAGCAGCCGCCCCACCAAGATTCGTGTCACCGACAAATGTGAGCTGAGAAAATGTGCATCTCACTTGAGAATGAGGAGTGATCTGCTGTTTGCATTTGGCGCCACTGTGGTAAACGTGGCGCGTTCAAGGCAGCTGTGTCCTAAATCTGGGAACCGGAAGCAGAGCTTCTGCAAGCGGCTAGAGGCCGCATCGCGAAGGAAGCAGAAATCAGTCTTTGTCTTTTGAAGCCACTAAAATTTGCCAAATTGTGTTATTGTACTCCTTGGCAGAAACTGATTAATTCAGCGTGATTATATGCCACAAAAGAAATGCTGACAGTGGTGGTGCTTCATAAGAAAAAAGTGACAGCTGTTTATGTACACAACTATCTGTTGGTGGGACAAATCAGCGGAGATCAACTTCAAAAGAAGGGCTCAAGGTTTTGGAGGTTCAGTCCGCCCTGATTTGACCTGCGGGTTTGGGCCTCTGGCTCCGAGTCCACTGCATCCGGGGGGCAGCGTGCGCAGAGGGAACCCTGCTGGGCTCGGGCGGTGGACAGCAGAGCGGGGCAGGTGTGGGGTAGCGGTCCTGAGAGCCTCCCGGACGCACTCGGCGGCCTAACTTCCCCAGGATGACCGACCTCCTGAAGGGGTTACCGGCCCGCGCAAGGTGCTGGGCAGGCCTTCAGCCTGCGGGCTTGGGAGAGGCGTCGGAGACTCGAAAGCAGAGTGGAAAGGGGCCAGGTGGACTTGGAGCTGAGGGGCAGAGTTTTGGAGGATATTTGTACTGTCATGGTGGGATAATCCCTCTCCCAGTTTGGGAGCATTATGAGCAGGATGAGATTTTGGTGCAGTTTCTCCTTGTTTCTCTGCGAGATCCAAGTTCAGATTATTCTCAAGGATAAGTGCTGTATTAGAACGGCTTCATGATCCCCACCAGGATGAAAATTGTATTCCAATTAGGACCCCATTATTATTAGTCATGAAAATATTTAGGTTGCAATAAAATACAAGCTGTTGGCACTTTTGTAAATATGGATTTTGTTACTTTACCTAAATCTACAAAGACATACTGGGAATTAGAGATGAAAATAGGTTAGTAGTAAATGTAGATGACAGAGTACAGTGAGCACTCGGATAATGCAAGGGAAGAGGGCCGGGGTCTGGCTCCCCGCCACGCACGCAAGATTCTGTGCTAGTGTGCTGTGTGCTTAGCTTGGACTGCATTTCCTTTTTCTTTTTCTTTTTTTTTCCCTAAAGTCATCTGTGCCCCGGTTTCCTATCTTACTAAATCAGGATGATGGTTCATTATGAGGTATAAATGAGTCAAGGCAGAAAGTAGACACAGAACGGAGACTTACAATAGGAACTATGATTTTTTTTTAGATTAGAAAAGTGTATTTTGGCAGTGGTTACCTATTACTACCAACCATAGAGCACTTAGTGTTGAAGATTCGTGATTCCTGTCACTGTAGGCGTTGATGTAGGCCAAAGGAAACGTGGGGATAAAATACTGGATATTCATAATGTTGACACCCTCTACAGACACGTTATATGTGTGCTCAGGGTGAAGAAGCACTGGGAGAAAAGAAAATCTATGACTTTGGAGGTGGAAAATTCAAGTACAAACACTGTATCACAGATCAGGACGATAGAGGTTCTTAAGTAAGGGTGCAAGGGTGGGTAAGGTGAGCATGAGGTTGAGAGCTATGTGTAATAGACACAGTCCTTACAAATTAAGCAAGTGGCTGCAAACAAGATACAAGGATGATGACAGCTAAGTCAACTTTGTCAGGTGGAAAAAAGGCATCTGTAAAATAACCTTCCACTTAAGAAGTTCCTTTTCATCTAGCTGTATTTAACAAACAAGAACGATGAACAACAAGGTTTCCATTGTAGAAGGACTGCCGGTGGAAACGCAGGCCAGGAGGGAGAAAGAAACCGGCTGGGTTAAGCAAGCCGTCTACCAGGGCTGGGAGTAGCTACTAGGGATGCAGACATACACTCAGTGCATACTTTCTAGGTAATAACTACCATATGCAGTTTAAACAAAAATACCATTGTGAGGTTTAGACTGTGATACACCAGGAGGAGAGGGGATGGAGACTCACACCGCCGGAAACCCGAGCCGCGCCGGCAGCAGCCGGCTCCCACCCCACCCCGGGACACACCGCACGTCATGCCTCATTAGGACAAGCTGCTCGCACAAAAGCACTGCACACGGACTTACACACCTTCCTGCCTTTGGGTCGCTTTGCTTCCTAGCTAAGCAGACACATGATCTAGACCCTGGTGGCCCCTGACTTCTTATTCCCTGTGTTGTGACATATATATGGTATGGATGCGTGTCTGCGGTCCGCAGTGACAGCATCTTTAGTGAGTGGGTCCGTGTTCACAGTACCTTGTGATCCGTTCTGTCCCCTCTCCACCTTTCTGTTCCCTCCCTCCCTGCGTCCTCCTCCCCCTCGACTTTTGTTTTCGCTGCTGGAGGTTCCGCAGGATCCCCTCATGCACCCACAGTGACGGGCGTCCCCATCACAGACCCTCATGCAGCCCAGAACATCAGACCCAGAATCCTGGCAAATGCAAAGCGCCATGGTGGCTGGGCAAACTTGGGCAGTCTTGATGGCCAAGGGCAGAAGCCATTTCCCTCCAGAGCGAGAGGAAGGAAAGAGACAGACAAGAGCAGTCTCTGTCACACAGACAGTGGACGAAGAGTCACTGATGGGTCCCAGACACCAACCGCAGCCCCCCCCCCATGCTCATCTGGCTTGAACACTGATTCATTTCCCGTGATTTATACCACGTGCCCTGCACAGAGGCTTTCCCAAGAGTACAAGAGAGGAAGATAACAGTATTTGCTCGCCTTGACAGTTTGCTAGCCAGCAATGTGATTTTAGAGCACTTGGGGAAAGTACTGACTAAGGTTTACAGTGCTGTAAAGGAGTTCCAAGAACCCAGGAGAAGAACGTCGGGAGACTGGAGGACACAATGCAAATGACAGTGCTCTTCTTACTGCCACCGATGAGTTCTTACTTGCTACTCACCTGTCTCATCAGAGGAAGAGGGAAACTGAGGCACAGCTCCTCTGTGAGCAGAACCTCTCTAAGATCATATCCCAGTGCATAGGTGCCAGGGCAGGAAGTATTAAGCACTCCCAGATGGTGTTTTATGGGAATCCATTTGATGCTATTGTACTGTTGTCACAAGAACCCTTGGCTTTTTACGGCAGGAAGACACGTGCTCATACTCAATGACTTTTATGACTTCACATGCACAATCATGATGCACAAAAGGAGAAGGGAAAGACTGCTTATTTTATGCACCTTTGGCACTAACTCTATCCCAATTATAGGCGACAGGGGGATTGTATGAGGCCAACAAAAGCAGAGGGTGGAAAGTGGAAAAGATGCCCCAGTGCCTCTCACACCGAAGCCTGTTACTGTTCAAATGGAACCGCAGTGTGTTGTTTCTTTCCATCCACGATCTTAAGTGCTCCGCTCTTCTCTAGTGATGCCAGGGCGAGTTGTCTCAGGCATCAATGGCAAGTCTTTAGTCTCTGTGTTTGGCTGGAGCGAACAACAAACGTAGCCAGGGATGATGCACACGACGCTCTACGCAGACACAGACGTCTTTCTCTCGCTCGCCCTTAGCGGTACCTACGCCCTGGAGAGTGAAGCAGGGACAACCTGGAGGAGGTGGAGGTGGGAGACAGCTGTGCTCCTGGCGTTCTGATGGGGGTTTGCACGCTGCAGTGCTTCCAGATTACAGCCATGCGAAGCATTTTCTACAGAATGAGGAGTCAAGCCAAATTTTCTGGGTCTCAGGTCTGCGGACAAAATCTGAACCAGCTGGATTTTATTGAGAACTTTTGTGTGCAAGGAAACCGAGCAGTGAAACTAAAGCCAGCATTCATATCCATTGTAATGGGCAGGTCTTTGGGGCCTGTACCCCATGTCTATTCTCTTAAGAGGGTAATGAATTTTGAAAGATCTTATGATAAAACCTGCCAGATAATTCCTCAGAGTGTCTGATCAGAATCTTAGCCAACAAAGGTAGCTATGACGCCCTTCCTAGATCTTCAGAGAGAGAGAGAGAAATGAAAAAACTGGGGCTCTTTCTCTACAATCTGATTTTCAGTGACCTAAATTAATCAGATTCCCTGACCACAGGTCCAGACAAAAATAAAAGCCAAGGGACACATTTATTTAGCCTCACTGTATGTACTATGGTGTGCTGTAGTAAAATATTACCTGATCAGTGTGCCAGATAATAGCCTCTTGATTGGATTTCTGGATGACAGAAGTTGATCTCATACTTTCAGCATGCCTTGGGTGGAAATTATTGTGTGTTTTGCTTTAAAATTATGCAAGTTTATAGATTTAAACATATAAGTCATAGGAAAATGGAAACGTACCCTATCATAGTGGGATAATTATAAAAATATTAAACATTTGGAAATCAAATCAACACAATGTCATCTAACAATAGATAAAAGCATTTTACTCCAAATCTCAATTTGGATATCTGTAAGAATGCGTGTTCTTACAACAGTTAAGAAAGAAATGATAGGGCCGGTGATTTAGCTCAGTGGTTCTGGCGCCTGTCTTGCAAGCGCAAGGTCCTGGGTTTGATTCCCCGGTAACCACATACCATACTGGGGGTGGAGACTCAGGCCCAGCAGCAGTCAGCACCACATACCGCAGTGCCGGGCGTGGTGGCTCACGCCTGTCATCCCAGCACTCGGGAGGCAGAGGCAGGAGGATTGCTGTGATGTGAGTTTGAGGCTGAGCTCGGGGCCAGCCTGAACTGCAAAAGTGAGACCCTGTTTTATTTTAAAAAAGAGGTAGGGAGAAAGAAAGAAATGATACAGGATTGCTTCAAATCTCAGTGTAATCTGTAAAAGGGAAATTTCTTGCCAATGCTCTTGGTCTTATGGCCAGGATCTGGCCTGACACGTAGGTGGAGAAAACAGACAGTCCTGAAGAACAGTCTCAGTCACAGACCCGAGAAGGTTGAGCACATCTAACACCAGACACCATCTGCCTCTGTGAGACCATCGCCGGAATTCAGTCCAGGAGAAAGCCGTTGTTCTCAGAGAGGAAAACTGACTTTCCTGTGCCGCCGGTGGAGCTGAGAATCTCACTCATTTCCTGGGCTCTTGTCCTTCACATGTGATCAACTGTTTTCAGTGAACACTTTGTCAAAGATTTGCTTGTTATATGCGTATAGGTTTCCTGGGAAGTGTAATCTTTGCATTCAATGAATAGTTATAAATATCTCCGAGTTAGATGAGAGAAGTGTATTATCATGATTTGGACCATGACTTCCCGTGGGGAGCACATTCTTTGTTTTAATTTTGCCTGTATTTGTCTTCCATCTGATTTGGACAAGTTACTGACACTTAAATGTCCTTGTTTCCTTTTGATTTAAGGAGCACCTATTGCAAGCGTGAAAGTTAAACTAATTGAAGTGTGCTAAAAGAGTGGAATAATGTATGATGCATTGTTAGCATTCAATTTCTTAGAACCTCAAGCAAAAATATTTCAAGTCAGTCTGCATTTATAACCAGGATGTAGTTTTAGAGGGCAAGTCTCTCTTTAGGTGTTTATTAATCCTCCCTCAGGGGGATATTCCATCTTATGAAGCATCAGTATTCTCCATGCTAGTATTTTACAATGATGAGATAAATTTGCAAAGAAGTCCATGAATATTTAAATGGTAGAATTATTTTCAGGCATGTGTCTAAATCATTGTTATTTATGCAGTGCCTTAAAGAGCTGATGTTGGCCCTTCTTTCAAGTTTCTTTATGACAGGTGATAATGTCTTTCAAAAGTCATTACATTTCCTCAAAAGTAGTGTTGAAAGCAATGCTTGATGCCCAGGTAAAATATAGGTTCCCTCTCTCTATTCCAGACTCGTTCTGGCAGTATAATCCTGCCCTCTCCTTCAGAGGGGCGGATGCAGAAGAAGTCCAGCAGTCTGTTCAGCTGTCTGGCTTCCTCGTTGCCAGCCTTCAGAGACGAGTGACTCTGGAAGGAACCTCAGAGCCTAGGAGTTTCTGTCTGTAGAGTTCCGATGAAGATTCCCGTTATGGGAACCACATGGCTTCTTCTGCGAAAGTTACTATGGCAACTACGACTTCCCTGTGTACACGCAGGCTGCACCTTGGATGTCACACCTTCCTGCTGAAGAGGAATCTTCGTCTTATTAGAAACCCCATGACTCTTATGCACAGCTAAGGAGGCAGTGGTGAGATCTAACTGGCCATCTGCACTAGGCTCATTCTGAGATAACACTATTGAAGAAGTAACTTAACCCTGAGAAAATATGACATCTTAGGACTTGCAGAAATTGTCTTCCCACATCATCCCTGATACCGTAATGACCATGCAAAGCTTACTGGTTTCTGTGACTTGTCCAAACTTCCCAAAATCAACAGCAAGAGTTCTCATTTACTAGGCTTCTCTGAGTGACAGAGGTTTTGTGGGAACAGACCATTGCACTTTCTGTGCTGCCACTAAGGTCTGGAATGACCTCTACCGTCTCCACCGTCGCCACAACGCCTCTCCACGGCTGCGCCCTTGGAAGGATGGTCAGCTCTTCCAAACAGAACATCTGACTCTGAGAAGCAGCACTCATCAGAGTCCGTAAACAAAATTCAAGATTTGGCCTGAGAAAGAAGGCAACTGAAGGAAAGGCTCTGTTTATATTTTGGATTTGAAAGCTAATAAAGGTTAAATACACTGAGTTATCCCTACGGAACAACCCCAAGGAAACATCCAGAATTCTAACCCTATAAATTAAAGAGCATAAAAGCTAAAAGTTACAGAATTGAACATGGACTTTTACATGGAGTGGTAACTAAATTCATTTTAAATAAATGGTTTATATGTTTTTATTATTCTTTTTATTGCTAACTTTAAATACACATGTCTGTTCTTCTAAGCATTCAAAAGAGTTTGCAAATAATGAAAAACAAGGTCCTAAAGGAATAATCACTGATTTCTGAAAGGAAAAACATATATTTCTAAGTGAGTGTCTATGAATTTGATGGCCTACAAATTCACCATGGAGCCACTTTAATCCAGAAAATACAAAATACTGGACTTTTTAGAGACTATGCTATAAATATGAATGCAGAGCAGAGAAATTCTGTTAAATGTTTCCTGCAAATCCAGGAGGCTTTCCTAGCACCTGGACTGAATTTGAAGGAAACTAGACTTGAGTTAGAGTTTTGTGTTGAAACCAAGAAAAAGTCAGTGGCTTTGGCTAGATGAAGTGATTTATTTAAAGCCAAAACTTAACATAAAAGCTCCCGGAATACTAACACATGAACTGGCTGTAAGAGAAGGTCCTATGTGTGTTTCTGCACCGGCACACGTACAACAGAAAGAAAGAAGTAGATAAGAAAAGAGAAGGGAGGGCTGATTCTTGTGCAGCAAATGCCTTTCAAAGTTCATCCAGCTCCCTGGCTTATTTATAGTCTATAACCTCCCTTCTCAAACAGCCAGATCTCCCATGACAATAAACACTAAGACACGAATTTTAGAAAGTGAGCTTGAGCTTGTATTAATTTATTTTCGTTCTTTAAATTTCTTTGCTAAGAGTAAATAAAGAATTTTATATAGTTTAGGAAAATATAAAACTAAGCATACTTTAAAAATATAAAACACCTTCAGACATAGATGGGTGTATTGAAAAGTCTCCCTACAGAAACACTCACTAGTAGAATGTTATTCTATATCCAGCCCTTCCCCAGGAATTGACATACGAAATGCAAGCCAAGACATGTCAGCCACATAAATCATCTGTTCACTGGATGCAAACAAGAAAGATGGATGGACGACAATGAGAGAAGACGTTAACAGACAGATTAGTGCTGAACATGAGAAATTAAAGGTGGACTCAGTTCCTCGGCAACAGAAATCTTTTTTAAAAAACTGTACACATTTTTAGGCATCTTTCTACTGCTATTTTGCAAGGGCAGCTGGTTTTACAAGTCTTTGGGGCACCATCTCATCATTTTAGCCCACGGGGCAAGCTTGTCCCAGGACAGTCCCAGGACACAAACACTTAAGAGCAAAAATACACTAGGCTCTGTGGCTTATTTACTGAGCAGATCCACTCAAAGATCCACTGTAACATAGTAGCGCTCCCCGCTTTGGAGAGCTGGGCTAGAAAGAGAAGCGTGGGAAAATGAAAGAAGCTTCAAATGTTTGATGATGGTGAGCAGCAGCCTGCTTGCCTTAATTCCTGATTCATTTGTCCACAGACTGTAACTGAAAATTCCAGCCTCAGTGGAAACACAAAGGTGGAGGATTTCAATAGGCAAACTGGACAGTCAGAGCGTGCTCCAAGGGAAAGAAAAGCAGTGGTCTTCGGGGACGGGGTGGCACGGACGTACGGTGGACACGGTCCCTTCGTCCACTTGCTGGTGCTCTCACGGCTGCTTCTGTGGGGTGAGTGGCCCATGGGGCTCCCTCGCTGTTCTGGGGAACCAGGTGAAGCAGGCTGCCTCGAGAGCTGCAGGGCCCTGCTGGCCCTGCTTTCCTGGTACATGTGTTTCTCATTCCCCGGGAGGTGTGAGTGGACACGGCTCTGGGCCCTACGGATTTTTCCCACGTGTGACTTGGAGAAGTGGTTCCCAAACTGGGTTAAAATCAGAACCACATGGCTGACTTTAAAAAACACAACAGGTTTCTGAATTTCACATGTGGATTACTGATTTAGAATTATGGGGGTAAATGCTAAATAACTATTTTACACAAACTCTAGTAATTTCTGATGATTGCACAGATTTGATAGCCACATCTCCCATGTCTGTTAGTCCTTCTGCAGGGTTTGTTGGTGTCTTTCTGATTATCGAGCCTTTTTTTTATAAGGGAAAAACTGTTCTCAGTAGAAGTGGGGAACAAATTAATGCAGTGAAAGCTTCGTGAGAGCTCCGCGTACATGAACAGGCTTCGTAAAGCATAAAAGTAAAAGGAAAAAAAGGAAATCTAAACCAGAAAGAAACAGTGCAAGGAAGGAAGAAGAAGCAGAATCCAAAGTTTCAGTTGTGAATCCGGACCAAGAAGTGGATGTAAGGCCGAGTGCGTGGCCCAGGAGCACCGCGTGCTCTGCAGGAGCATCTTGTCTCCTGCCTGCCCCCCGCTCGGCTGGGGCTCCACTCGGCACTCACACGGACACAGGGTGCAGGATCCCCAGGCGTATGGGGTTTCGCCAGAGAATCGAGGCACGACGTCGAAAGGTAAGTACCTTGGCCTCTCTTCTCCTGGGAAGATCGTTTTACAGTGTATTTTTATGAAGAATCATATAAGGATACAGAAGTTACAGGCTCTAGCTACGTGTCCCAGAATGCAAAGCAGTACTGTATATTTGTGTTGCCTATGTACTCCTGGTCTTCTTCAGCAGTGCTCTCAAGTGAACTTCTACAAATTACTGCTTTAAGCTTTGTTTGGGGCCATGTATAGACACGTTCGCAGATGATTTCAAACTCCTCAGCATTTGTAAAGCGTGGACCTAATGACCACTAACTAGGATCAGCTTTAGGATGACAAATTCCATCATTTGTTGGCGATACACTGACAGAGAAAAACTAGGGATTCCCTAACTCACTCGTCTTTCTACTGGCTACAGAACTGCCTCGGAACACAGCTTGCCAGCTGTCAGTGAAGCGATGAGGGCAACGCTGAGGATGAACTTGTAAGGGTATTTGGTGTGATCGCTGTTACCTGAGCGGGATGAAGAGAGAAGGATCTGTGAGGCTGGAAGGGGCTGTGACCCTTCACATCCCGCGGTGGCGCACCTGGAGGAGCACCTGTGTAAGGGTAACCCCTACGTGTTTCTGACTTCAAGTCCCATCCTAAGTCTTCCCCACTCGATTAAATTTCACGTAGGTGAGAGACTGTTTCTTGGGTCCCTTACTGGTATCCACTTTATGACGAGGTGTGTGGCTAGAGCCGGCTTATTCTACACGGAAGCGGCACCTTGAAGTGGTGACAATGCTGTTGTACAATCCTGATAGATTCAGGATTTTGTACCAGTCAGCTGGATGATGCTGGAAAGATGGAGAACATCTTTTTTTTTTTTAAATTTTGTAATGGACATCATTTGGCATAAGTTGAAAGGGAGATGTAATACCCCACTAGGATAAAGTACTGGGTGGGGTGGTTGAAAGAATAAGAGTGCCAGCTGCTGACTGCAGACAGCAGCGATTTCCGATGAGGCCAGAAATTCACTCAGAACCTAAACTGTTCGGTTTGTCAGCCTGAGCGGAGGAGGGAATCAGGCCTCTAATCCTGAACCAGCTGCCTGCTTCTAGATCTTAAATGGTAAGAGATACCACTGAACACTGTCTCCTGTTGGAAAAGGTTCCCTACTTCCATGTACAACTAACTGACTCGGCGACTTAGTAAAGACCAGCACGAGCGTACTCTGCATTCTGGCCTGGTGTTTATCTTATATTAAATATTCAGATGAGTGAGACTTGGAGGCGAGGGACGAGGAACTAAGGCAGACTTGGGAACTAAGTCAAGAAAATAGTTTTTTATTGTAGATACTGGCACATGGAACTTACTAAGAGAACCTAGGTTAGAAATTTAATATATGCTAAATGGCCCAAAGAAGCCACTAGCCTGCTTCCAAAGAATTTTGTGACTGTGATACTTTAAAGTAACTCTTCCTCGATCCCTCAGAGTATCAGAGCGGAAGATGGTCTGTGAGAATTCTGCTGCGGACCCCTCAAATGTCCTTCAGACGTGGCTGTGGAGAAAAGTGGTCTACAAAAACCTGCTCGAGGAAAGTGTTTCTTTTTTTGTCGCTGTTATTGTTTTTTGTGTGTTTTGTTTTATTTTCATTTTTGCAGTGTACAATGAGCTATATCCTCAGGCAGGACTCTCACATTTGTGGTTGTAGTGTTTCAGTCTGCAGAAGTGCCCAGGTGCACAACTGCTCCTCCACGTAGGGCTGGACGGTGGTTCTTAGTGGGCACCCGATTCCAGCTCGAATTGAGGAAATTGACTCATCAGAGGGGTTTCTCAGTGCCTGTGCCAGGGGAATTCACTGCTGTGTGTTAGGGCTCCCTCGGTTTTCCTTATTTCAAATAGCGGGGTTTCACTGAGTTTAGGCTGTCCCTGCTATGTATATTGTATATGAAGTATGTGTATGTGTGTGTGTGAGTATGTGAGTGTGAGTGTGTGTATATGAGTGTGTGTGTGTGTGTGTGTGTGTGTGTTGTGTGGGATAACAGTGACTAGTCCTTGTATCTCACAGGTGTCTGTTTTCTTTAAGGGACCACATCATCTAGGTTACATATGACACAACGTCCTGCCATCTGAGAGGTGGCTGTGATTGAAAATTTGGGCAAGTTGGATGTCTTCCTTGGAAAAGCGTGAACATATGGAGTAAATGGTTATTTACTAAAAAGAAGAGTAAACCTCAGCAGAGAATTGCTTGCTGACCAATAACCTCAGTTGCTTTTCCTTCTGATGCAAAGCTGGACTGGATCCCACAGTTTGACTTGAGATCGATGTCATCACCTGAGCTGTACCCATGGACTGCAGGCATGTGTGACGCATACTGCAGTCACTGCAAAACCCTAAAACACTCCAGTGTGACTGCACTGAGGCAGGTGCTCTTCTCCTGAAGTCCGTGCCGAATGACAGCCTATTGCTGGAAGGAGCTTGATCTTATGCATTACTACTTCCAAAGCTGGTTCAGCTTGATGCTACCAAGTGACAAACTGGCACTGTACCAAGTCACTGAGCTCTAGCAATTGCTGTATCTTCTAGTACAGTATTAAAGTGTATAAGAAGATATCAGATAGTTGAACAGACTATTGGGCCTGAACTTTAGAAAACAGATGTCCCTAAATATTATAAATTAGTGGTGAGATAATGATGCTGTCACCAAGGATGAAGTCTTAGGAGGGAATAACAAGGAGCTGCTTTGGGTGAGAGTTTATACTTGTATTAAGGGGCCAGTTGTGTTAGCCTATGAGGTTGATATAGAAGAAACGTCCAGAAAAACTATAAACATAAAAGAAGAGAGAGGGATTCAGTTGTTCTTGAAGGTACCTTCAGATCTCAGGGAGACGGAAACCTTGCAAAGCCCTGAAACTGATCAACGAGCTATGGGGCAGCCACCTCTGCAAGGGTGTCTGCAGGGGGCAGTTGGCTGCACAGGTGGAGCCGGGTGTGAGGGGAGGAGTCAAATGTCCAGCACAGGGGACTCTCAGAAACTCAGCTGCACAGGAGAGGAGATACGATGTAGGTAGTAAATTAGATTTTTCTATTTTTTTCTTTCCATTTGAGTGAAGGCCCCCAAACAGGCTTAGAAAAGAATAGTATTTCTGGTGGTAAAACAAATTCAGTGCATTGATGGATCATTCTACCACCAGAAAATGACCAAAAAGTTCTGTCCAAATTTCAAATGAGATCTTCAAACGTGGAAAAAACACTTAATGGCTCTCAGTGTTCATTCATTGCCTAAAGTGAGGAGCATTCTATGAATAGACATTCCTTATTCTTATAATAGATATTGACAAAAAATGGTAAGCACTAAATATGATGGAAAATAATGAAGGAAAATCCCTTTAAGATCAAGAACAAGATAAAGACACTGCCAACAATCTTTCTGAACACTTTCTGTGCATCTGAGACCTTTTGTGAGACAAAAAAAGACAATAACGGTACAGGAGAAGGAACAAAACTATGATTATTAAAATTATATGGCTATTTACATCGGAGGACACTAAATAACTCAGTAAATGGTGAAAATTTGTCTTTAACAACTTCATTGCACTCGAATTTATATATAAAATAAGTCAAACTGGTACAGTATCACTACAAAGAATTTGAAAATATAGCCCTAAAACATGACTTATGTTAGCAATTTTGATATTTAAAAGTACCTTAGAAAACTATTGAGAAACTATTTTTATTGAAAAAATAAAGGCTCATTGAAAGACATAAAGTGAAAATGCATACCATGAATGAGAAGGCTTAGTGTCATTTTCCAAAAAGAGGTGGACGTCTAGCTGCGGCTGTGGGGAGCTGGGAGTGGAAGGGGGCGCCAGGCACCAGAGCCCGGGAGCAGGGAGCTGAAAACCGGCCCCGCGCCCTTGGTAAGGGCTGGGGCAGGAGGCTGGCGCACAGGCCACTTAGGGTCCGAGCCCTTGAGTGCACCCCGTCGGCTCACTGCACTTATTTGTAAAGCACAGATTCATACGTAAGGTTACAGACATCTGGACAGTGACCGCCGCACGTCAGAGTCCCAGCCTGGGCCTCGCATGACACAGCCCTGTGTCCCTGTGCGGTCACGTGACCGTGAGGCCGAGCCTGCTGAGGTCCAAGTCAATCCACACAGACTGGGGCATCACCGGGCTTCCGGCTTTTACATCTCCCGAGGACTGTGATGTGCAAAATGGAGAGAATGGTTCCCCTAGAAAGCAGCTCACGTTTACACACTCGCGTATCCACCCTACACGACTCGTAATAACAAAACAATGGGAGAAAACGCCTCTGGCGCTAGAAAAATGTCTGACTACATTTGTGGGTATTTCCATGCGCAGGAATATTACATACAAGTAGAAAGGGGTTTATTAACTATGCATCACGACACTGATTTGTTTAATGGTAACACAGTTGACAGAAAAACGCAAATGTGATTCCATTTAGACAAGGCTCAAAATGGAAAATCACACAACATATGATTAACAATTAAAATATGATCAAATTAGTAAGGGAAGAAGAATTTTGCAAGACCAAATTTGGAGTACAAATGTCCCTGTTTTGGGAGAAGAAAGAATCTGATGCTGAGGACCTTTTAACAATTTCAAAGGTCGTAATGCGTTATTTTCTAAAATCCGTTGCCAAAAGTTACTGTTATTCACTAACTTACTTATAAATCAATTTACAAGTTATGAATTTCCCTTGGTAACTATTTTTTATCCAGCATAAACAATCCTTTAACAATGCGAAGGAGAGCATCCGGCAGGAATGGTAGGGAGGGTTAAATCAGTTCGCCTCACAGAGCCGCTGCACCCGACGCACCAGCCCGTCGGTCCCCCGTGACACACAGTGAAGTCAGGACGACGGGACGTGAGTCCTCACGTCCACGCAAGGACTGAGGTGAGCAGCCCGGCCACTGAGTAATATTACAAAGCAGGGTGTTTAAGTTTTTGTAAGCAGGGTGTTTTTGTTTTTGTAAGCAAAAAGTAAGAGCAGGTAGAAGAACCAATACAGAGAAAGTGGCCCCTTCCAAAACTGTCACCCAGACTCCACGAGTCGTGACCAGAATCCCCGCGGCGTGAGCCTTCCATTCCTGGGACTCTGTCTTTCCCAGCCTGTCTCTCTTACGACAGAAAGCCCTGTGGCCAGTGTGATCTCCTGCTTTCCGCAACACAGGTTAAAAGAAGAAGACAGAACTAAAGAGACGGAGAAGAGGGGAGTCAGGTTGTCCAATTCTTGCTGCACAAGCAAAGCGCCTGAACCTCAGAGCTCTTGAGATTGATGGGTGACGCCACAGCGAGCCTGAGGTAAAGCGGCTCCACGGAGAGATAGTAGAGCAGCTGTGGATAAGTTGCTGATGCAGGCGAGGCTTGTGAAGGAAGAGACAAAGTATTCTTGAATTAGGCACAGAACAGACAAAATATAGGGTGATAGTTAGCAAATGACCTGGTTCTTTAACTGTGGGACCAGGATTTAGGTATCAGTCACGTTGACCTTGGCAGGTAAGCTTCAGCTGGACTCACTTCTCAAAACAAAGTTGTTGGGTTAACTCTTTACAGCCTGCACTGCTCACAGCCTCCTCCAGGTGTAATCACGAGGGCAATCGCACACTCTCCCATGGCTTTATCGGCCCGCTCGCTGTCTGCTATAATATATACCAGGAAGCAAGACTGTTGTGAATGTGGAGATCAGCAGGAAAACCAGGATGGGTGGCAGCAAACGCAGTGTGCCCAGGAGGCCCATCTGCTTGCGTCTCATCCTTCTCACAGAGTAGGTGAAGTCCTGTGCAAACCCAGAGCTTAGTTCAGGGATTGCACACAGCCCTGAGCGACTAATGGGTGGATCTTTGGGATATACTGGAAAGATCCAGCACAAGCTTGTTTTGCTTATTATTTCACAAGCCAAATAATGCAAAGGGTTCCACATAAAAGTAAGTCTTACAGGCTCACGATGCCCTGCACCCAAACACAGAGCCCTGAGCTAGACATTCCATCTCCTAACTTCCTCGGGTGTAAAGCCCAGAAGTCAATAGTGTGAGATCATGGAATTGCTCAGATTAAATGAGAAAGTATGACAACTGTAAGTGCCCAAATGCTAGTCACTCTATAATTACTTATAATATGAGACTCTGAAAAGGATGAACCAACAGAGATTATTTGCAGTTAAATTTGTGCTCCAAGTGTCTTTCACACTTCATGTAGCAACATATTTGTGAGCAATAAAATGAATTGAAAAAGACAGAATAGGGCCAGAGATTTAGCTCAGTGGTTCCCGCACCTACCTTCCAAGTACAAGGACCTAGGTTTGATCACTGGAGACCACATACAACAATACTGGGTGTGGAAACTCAGGCCCACCAGCAATCAGTACCATAAACCACAGTCCCAGGCATGGTGGCTCACATCTGTGATCCCAGCACTTGGGAGGCAGAGCCAGGAGGTTTGCTGTGAGTTTAAGGCTGAGTTCAAGGCCAGCCTGAATTACAAAAAGTGAGACCCTGTCTTAAAAAAAAAAAAAAAAAAAGAATAAAATGACAATGATTTCTAACGAAGCACTCACTGCTGAAGTACAACAAAATTCTCTTTGTATCATGATTTCAGTTGCAACATGTCCACGGTACTCTATAGAAATTATAGATATCCCACAGGGAGCACTATTTGAGCTACAGTCTCTGAGAAGTATGTTTACAACTTATTGTATAATAAACCATTTTTTCAACCATGTTGGCTACTGTGTATCACCTAAGCATCTGTAGAAAAAAATAGAAAAAAAAATTAAAATTATTCATCTGTGTTTAAGCATAGAAATATGTGTGTGCATAAAAAGGATAGGAATGTATAGATGTATGCCTATGTCCAATATTGCTCATGAATATAAGGATTTGATTTGTGTCAGATATTAACTAGCCATTGTTTGCTCCTGGAAAGAGTACCTTCCAGTTACAACCTGGTTACAACCAGGAGCCCAGAGGCCAGGGAATGTACTAAAACATGAGTATTTGAGTGGACTAAACTTCAAGGTGGATAATGGAGCCATTTGACTAATTCTTGATCAAATCCTTAGACTGCAAGGGAATCCCTCTTGACATGTGCTCACTTTCAGTATCTGAACAAATTATTTAAATTTCCAAATCTCAATTTTCTTGTCTCTAAATTAGACTAAAAAATAATTTCAAAAAATATTTTCTATACTACTACTAGAGGCAAGAGGACATGTTACAGGCCAAGGGGAGAGAAAACTAAAGAGAAAGATAAATATATTTTAAACAAGTTGGAGAAGATCTAGGAAGCAAACTTTTCCACTGATGACCCCAGATAAGCCTCCCCTTGAAGAGACACATCTTCATGTGGTCACTTTTTCAAATGGCCCTGAGGCTGACTTCATGACTTGCCTTGTTAATGGAATATTCACACTGCGTCAGCAGCAGACACTTAATTAATACCTGAGTATGAGGTCCTAGGCACTGGTAGCTCTGCTGTACCATGTCAGAGTCCTTGATTATATGCTAAAGAGGACCCTGAAGGAGAAGCACACCATGCCAGCTGGTGATACTTACTAAACACTGTCTTGGACCATTCATCCTCAGGAGAACCACCAGACTACATGAACAGGAATCCTAAGCAAAACTCAGATGGACCTACTAATTGACTCAAGCTCGGCGTGCAGAATTGTGATCAAATAGAAGGCTCTTGTTTGGGAGTGGTGTGGTTCTTATCAATGGATATCTGATATGTTCAGTCATTAGATAGGTTATACCTTTACTGCTGTTGATACTGAACTCAACAAACCATCGCTAGCAGAGACCTATCATATGCATTTTTAGAAGGTACTATTTCCTCATACACAAGTAGAACAGCAAACACTCAGAACTGATTAGAAGATAGATTTTAGAGTGGAATAGGATTTGCAGATTATCTTCATGAACACATTGTCTTTGTCAGATTTTCATTTGAGACAGTAGAGTCAAAAACATGACTGATACACGAGGCATGGGAGGACAGAGAGATACTGGTAGACAGAGGATAGATTTTACTTGAAGAACTTACTGAAACATGACTTTCTATGGAGCATTTGCTGGAAAATCTTGCACAGAGACTCTTCGCTTTGTGCCGTGGCCTCACAGGTACAGGGGCCTTGAAGGACTGTCCCGAGGGTACCGAGGTAGGCGGCAACGCAGTCCTCATTTCCTGAGCAGGTGACATCCTGTTTGTGCAACGTGCCGATGCAGGTCTCATCTTCACGGCACTTTTCAGTCACACGGGGCCAGCATTTCTCCTGAAATGTCCTGTAACGCCTCCTGGAAAGACAGTAAGAAATGAGCAGTGGAATTAGCTTTTGAATAGTGATATTTCACATCAGTCGGGCAGGTTCCCTCACCTAACGAGACACGGAAAGAAAACAAAATAGTCCTGGATGCCAAGGCATGCTGGAATACTCAGTTTGGACATTCAAACCTCCCAGTAGGGTTTGTGGAAGAAACAGTAGGGGAAGCTTGTGAATTATTGTGCTTTGTGATGAAAGACAGAAGCTAAGTGGAGGATTCCCTGGATGCATTTCCCCTCATTACTAACTATTTCAATGGGTGATGATTTGCAGTATGAACTACTTGAGAGATTTAGGAGCAAGGTCTTTAAGCCTAATGTGGTTTTGTGGCTAGACTTTGGCCACGGCCTCACACCAAGTGATTTCAAATACACACTTGAGTTTCGCAGCCAGTTTTCCCACAGATGTGGTGTTGTGCTGTTTTTCCACATTTCTAAGCAGAATAACTAAAATTCACAAAATGCACTGAGGTCCTCTGACAGCAAGAGCTAATGTGAGGCGAAATATAACCAGTTTACTCTGTGGCCAGCTCTGTCCACAGTGACTTTCCTGACTGTATTCTATTTTTTGTTTTGTTTTGTTTTGAGACAAGGTTTCGCTTTGTGGTTCAGGCTGGCCCTGAGCTCAGCCTCCAACTCACATCACAGCAATCCTCCTGCCTCTGCCTCCCAAGTGCTGGGATGACAGGCGTGAGTCACCGCGCCCGGCACTGTGGTATGTGGTACTGGTTGCTGCTGGGCGTGAGTCTCCACAACCAGTACCGTATGTGGTCACTGGGAACCAAACTCAGGCCCTTGCACTTGCAAGACAGGCGCCAGAACCACTGAGCTAACTCCCCAGCCCTGTATTCTATTTTTGATGAAACAGCTTTGAATAAGTCCGGAGAACGCACAGTGACTTCACTTTAAAAACTTTCACAGTCAAACCTTGTACTTCGCAGAGGAGCTCGTGATACTTATCACCGGGAATTGCTCTTTCCCTGCTGCGAGTGGGTCACCAACACGTGGGTGTGAAAGGTCTCAGGCCGGATGGATGTGACCTAATCTGTTCACACCCTGCTCTTCTGCTAGAAACACAAAATAGCATTGCTTTCAATAACCATACCTCAAAGGACTAGGTTTCTAATCTAACTCAGGAAATTATGTGGATTAAAGTTCATAGTTAAGAATACTACTAATTTCATTAACATATGATTCTGAGTCTAGAGGGACAAATATATGACTTTCAGTTAGTCAAAATAAAGTGTCAAAAATATGTAAATTTTGAAAGTATTGTTATCTAGGAAACAGAAAATAAGCCTGCACTTACATGTAATTTACTTTTTAAAATTTTTTTGCTAAATTTAAGGTGTATAACTTATCTGTTTATAGAAGTTAATTCATTTGGAAAACAAATACACATGAAGAATTAAAAGATTCATATCACAGTGACATATGTGCACCCATGTTTGTAACAGCTCAGTTTGTGATAGCTAAATCTTGGAAAAAGCCCAAATGCCCATCAACAAGAGACTGGGTAATGAAGATGTGTTTTTTGTTGTTGTTGTTTTGTTTTTTAAATAAAATGGAGCATTACTCTGCCATAAAGAATGATAAATGTGAGTCTTTAGACTCATGTGGATGTGCTTCAAGGACATGCTCATAAGTGAAATAAATAGGACACAAATGTATAAATACCATATCATTTTTCTGTTATGAGAAACTGAAGGTGTAAATGAGTAATAAAATATATGATAGGTATTATGAAATAGGAAAAAATGTTCAAAAGGGAAAGGGGGTAGGGCTAGTAGAGAAGGCAAAAAAAGCACTTTTGATGGAAAGAGAAAGCAAACAAAGGAGGCGGGCAGGTGGAGGGAGAGCAGGCAAAGGGAGGATGAGAATCAAGGTGCGCCAGGTACGGGACAAATATTCTATGTTAAATGTGATCATGATGTGTATATACAATGTACCAACAGGCCAGGGATTTAGCTCAGTGGTTCTGGCATCTGCCTGGCAAGCACAAGGTTCTGAGGTCAAATCCCAGTAACCACATACCACAGTGCCAGCGCCAGCACGGTGGCTCACGCCTGTAATCCAAGCACTCGGGAGGCAGAGGCAGGAGGATTGCTGCGAGTCCAAGGCTGGCCTGGGCTATATAGTGAGTTTAGGGTCAGCCCAGACTAAAAAGCGAGACCCTGTCTCAAAAAAAAAAAAAAAAGTACAAATAAAATCAATTTAAAAAAACAAATAAATGAAATTTTATGATTATAATGTATCTGAAATATTTAATTAAAATACTATGGAAGACTAAATACCTAAAACATTTGAAATTAAAATTTATAATTTGATTTGAACAGTTTTGATGATAGTTATTTAATCATCCTATTTTTTCATATTCTTCAATTTTTAATTTTCTTATTGTTCATTAATGAAGTTTTTAGAAGACTAATCTCTGAAAAGAAATTGAATATGTTGTCTATATCTTTGCTATTAGTTTCTAGCTTATATTGTAAAAAGTTTAATAATACGGTTTATATAATTTTTGCATGTGAACTATATTACACTTGTCCTTGTGACCTAAGATAAAGCCACACATTTTGTAAATATACCATACAGCTTACAATAAATACAAACAGATACTACAGAGACTTGCTGTTAAAAATTAGACCATTTCCTAAATAAATACTTTTTGCACTGTGTTTGTGTTGTACATATGAAAATGTATTTCATAATTTTCTCTAAATTCCTAAAATTTTATAATTGGAAAAATATAATCTCATCACTCAGAGGATGCCTGTACACAACAAAATTAATTAGAATGGCCTTTATATTGTCTTCTTTGGTGTTTTCAGAGCTGTGGTCACATCCAAGTCCAATATGGAATAAGGAGAAAAATGATATTTTAAAACCTGGCGTTCTGATTTGCCATTTACAGGTTTTTCTGAGGAAAAAAAAAAAGGTGATAAAATGTTTTTTATTTGGAGTTTTTTTCATCTGAATTACATTAACAATGATTTAATATAAATGCTTTAAATCTCCCTAGGGCAAAATTTGCTTAGGAAAATGAGATTATTTGTCTCTTCAAATTGAGTATTAATATTGTATAATATTCCACTACCTCTATAAAGTATTCATTAAGGAACAGTTTGCACATATTGAAAGGAAATTGAAGACACAGTCCTTAATCTCTGAAGCATATTAAGAAAGACAAAAATTATACAAGAAAATATTTTCATAAAAATAGTAAAATTTTTTTTTTTTTCAAAAATGAACGCTTTGGAGAGCCCTTCCGCCCGCGGGTCCCTGCGGCGGGAGCGCCCGGGATGTGGGTCCCGGGATGGGGGTCCCGGGATGGGGGTCCCGGGATGGGGGTCCCGGTGTGGGGGGCCCGGGGTGGGGGGCCCCGGATGTGGGGCCCGGAAGGCCCCCGCAGGGCGCCCTTCAGAGCTCCGCCCGCGGCTTCCAGCGGAGCGCAGGCGCGAGCCGGCCTGTCACCAAGGTGCTCATCCGATTTGGGAGCTGAGCGGTCACAGCTTGGGGCGTGGGCAGAATAGTGAGCTCGCTGTCTGGGGCTCTGCCATGAGTCAACGTCGGCAGTCACCTGCGGAAACTTGGAATATTTTTACAGGGCTTGTTTTTTAAAACTTCTGGCCCCTTGACTCTGGGTGTAAAAGTATTATTAAGTGTTATTGGCAGCGTGGACGAATGTGAGGGAGGTGCTAGGCAGATAGATAAGAGGGTATTAATAAGTGGATTTGTAATAAAAA
>PVIR01015815.1:0-37734 GCA_004026965.1 Petromus typicus
ATATACATATATATATGTATCTATATATATACACATATGTATGTATGTATGTATATGTGTACAGTAGACCCTCAAGTTACAGCCTGCCTGATATACAAACAGTTTGAGACCAGAATTTTAGTTTTAAATTATCAAACTCAGAATCTTGTGCTCCCAAGGTAGGTGTGGTACCACTTGAGCTGAATCCTCGACCCTAAACAGCCTTGAGTTAGGACCCTCATGCTGTCCGCTTGGGTCTCAGATGCAGATTTAACCCTCGGAGAGTCCCGGAAGGACTATGACAGTACCCTTTCTTGTGTGGGATTCGCTGAGAAATCCTGTCGTGTCCCTCTAAGGACACTGAGATCTGCCTGTGCACAGGAGAGAGACTTTGAAGGCTGTGTAGAGGGGCCTGAGCCTTCCGTTGGCCAATTTGGGTGACAGCCAGCCCTCAAGAATGAATCGAGTCCGTAAGTCCCCTTTATATGCCTGTGTCACACACAGGTTTCTGTTGGAGGGACAGGGTGAGGCAGAGATAGAGTCCAGACTAAGTTGTTCTGTTTCATTCTGGTTTTTTCTTTCTTCCTGTTCTTTCTTCTTTACATGGAAAAACCTTATTTGGAAGAAATTAAAATTCACTTGTATAGAGAAATACTGAGTTTATAGGGATGATAAGCCAACTATTTTCACAGTGACCCTGCGCTGAGAAGGTGTGGCTTTTTGCCACATCCAAGCTCAAGTTCACCTACTTCTTAGCATCCAGGGGCCTCACAGAGCCTTGAGAGTTGTCGGGCTGCCTTTTTCCACTTTTTCAGCCTTTGAGACTTGAACCTTACCTGTCTCGTGGGATTTTCCCACAGACCCTCCATGCTGAGCCTGAGGGCCTCAGTTTGCCCGCTGGGGTTTGGCTCTGTTGCTGTGCCGCACAGTGAGCCAGTCACACCACATACCTGCGGAAGTAAACTTGCCCTTTGGGGAAACCCATCCTCTGACTTCACGGTCTCCGCTGGCGTCCTGTGCGCACTGGAGCCCCGGTGTGGGGCCTGGACAACAGTGCCGCTTGTCGGGGAGCGCGGGAATGTTAGGATAAGCAGCAGCGCATCTTGTTCAGAGCTCTCCTGGAGGGGGAGCTGCCTGATGGTGCCGGGGGCGGCTCGGGGAAGCCCCTCAAACGCCCACAGGGTCGGTGGCTGGGCCAGCGTGGCACAGAGTACACCAGGGTTCCACCCTCGCTCTGTATCTGATAGTGAACGAGTTCAGCTCTGGGGATCCCTACGTTGGGGCATCTCATTCTCCGGTCCTGGTGGGACACTGGGTAGGGTCTCAGGTCAGGCGTTTCTCCTGCACTGGGGTGAGCGCCCTTCTGCACCATTCCAGGGAGACCGCTAACAAACACTCTGTGTTCGGTTGTTGAGTGGACATGAATTAAAAACTGGAACCATGTGGTAGTGCTGTTTTTCCATCAAAACCCTGAACTCTTTGGTGTGGCTTCCATGGAATCGATTTGTATTTTTTTAAGATCGAGTCTCTCCCTCAGCTGCCGTGACTAGAGATCACGTGGAAACCAAATCCTCTGCCCACTGAAAGCAAACAGCGCCCACATACGGGGCAGCTCACGCCCCCCCCCCCCGGGAAGGAGCAAGCGGTGGCAGCCGGGGGCTGGGGGCGCTTGGCCGAGCCTCCCTGCACAGACGCAGGAGCGTCGCCATCCACACAGATGCAGAGCAGTGCGGGAGGCCTGTCTCACTCAGCTTTCCTGTATTCTGGCGGTAATAGCCAGGCCAGAAGCTCCACCAGGAGCGGGTGTGCTGGGATGTGTGCTCTTTCCCAAAATGTCCCCTGTGGGTGTCTCAATAATTAGCAAGCTGGTTACGATGAGCGTGTAGAATGCAAGTCACCGGCTCTGAGCTCCACACTTGGTCGCCTGGAGTTGTGGTTTGCGCCCCTCTTTCTCACATCCCTGGAGTCACAAGAGGGACTCTGCCTTCTCTTTCGTCTGGCCAGGTTTGTTTGCCGTTTCCCGGGCTGTGTGGTTTGCGCCCCTCTTTCTCACATCCCTGGAGTCACAAGAGGGACTCTGCCTTCTCCTTCGTCTGGCCAGGTTTGTTTGCCGTTTCCCGGGCTGTGTGGTTTGCGCCCCTCTTTCTCACATCCCTGGAGTCACAAGAGGGACTCTGCCTTCTCTTTCGTCTGGCCAGGTTTGTTTGCCGTTTCCCGGGCTGTTTCATCTGCTTTCTGTGTTCTCAGGTGTTGAAATGCCACTCTGTCGGGGCAGTGCCAGGCCTGCCGATGCCGACCTCACTCTGCTCTCCCTAGCCGTGGCCCTGCCTAGAGGAGAGGGTCCGCACCGCGGAGGCTGCTGCCTCGGCTTTGCCATCTGTCTTTTCAGCTGGTGGCTTTGAGATGACTGTGTTTTCTTGTTTATGGCACAGTGGTTGCTATCAAAGGATCTAAGGGCCACCATGTAACATTTTTTGAAGCAGAAACAAAACCACACAGAATGTCTCACCTTAGCTTGGACTCCAAAAGACCGCTTTGTACTGAGCACCGTTCTGAGGACGCACTCTCAGCTGGCTTTTCATTCTGAGAAGTCACAGTCAGAGCTTGGAAGGAAACTGTTAGAAATCCCTTCCTAAAGCATTTCCTTTGGTTGCCTTTATAGTGTAAATTTACTGGCCTACAAAAGTAATTTTAAAGTAGAAAGTACAGAAAAATACTTTTCAAAACAGTCTCCTCAGATATTATAGAGTGGCTTCCTAGTGTGTTTGATTGTGAGAGAAAGGAGCATTTATAACTCCTAATTTATGTCACAAATGTCACATCGGATTTAGGATACACCTGACTTACCATAGGCCATGAAGTAGCAGACACAGAAAAGCCTAGAATAGTGACTCGCGCGCCGGCCCTCAGCGGCGTGCTCTGACTCCATCGAGCCTTTCCGGTCACACTGTGCACAGCACCTCCCAGGCACAGGTGCCGGACGATTGTGCCCCGTGCCATCCCCAGATGGCTTTCCCAAGCTGCGTCACTGGCCACAGTCCTCACATTTTACTGAGTTCCCCAGCGGTTGGCAGGCACAGCCATGTCCAAGGATGAAATGTGCTTCCCCACCACTGCAGATCCGCACCGCAGAGCGTGGCTGTGTGCAGCCCGGGCTGAGTGGGTTCCAGCACGCAGCACGCACACGCAGCAAGCACCACACCACTGAGCCGCACCCCCAGCCTTGCCTCTGTTTTCTTAGAGTTAATTATTTGCCAGTTTTTCTTTTTTGCATTAGCTTTCTTTATTAAGAGCAGTAGTGACTTTTGAATGTAGTGAGGAAATTAATAGGTAACTTTTTATATTATGGTACTTCAGCATCATACAGGACATGTATTTTGTCAGAGCGGATAGGTAATGTTAGGCATAAAGAAATGTATTCCAAGTAGCCATGACTTACTGTCATAATTTTTGCCTAAAATAGCCTTAGTCAAATACGGCAGTGACATGGGGGTCTGTCAACACACTGGGGTGCCACAACCATTCTGAGCTGTTACATAGTAACCCCCTGGCTGTTTTATTTTGAGACCATCATTCTTACAGGAAGTGTTGGGTTCTCGTACTGGCCACTTTTCGACGCATTATAAGAAAGAAGAAATACGCTGGGTGCGAGTGATCCTGCGGAGGAGTCTGTGGTCCCTTCTGGGCCTCCGTAAGCAAACCTGCATTACTCCTTGCACATAAATGAGAGAGGCCAGCTGGGCCACTGAGTTGAGGAAGATATAACCCTTGGTCACGATCCAAGTGGAGAAATAAATCATTCAGCAGCGCTTACAAGACAGAATGCTTGGAGTGGGCTGGGGGGAGCCCGGTGCTCTGAGGGCCTCTCTGCGCCAACCCATCCCTGAAGTCTGTGTGTCTGACAGACGCCCGGAAGGAAATCGGACCCCGCTTTCCTGCCTTGTGTTGACTGCTCCACGTGGAGTGTGACGTGGTGGCTGGGAGAAAGGGATGCTCCCGATCACGCTGGGCTGTCTGGGCCCTTTTTAGACACACGTCCTCTATTCGCTGGGTAGCAGTTTAAAGTGTAGAGAATGCAAGCTGACTTGCAAATGTGCTCGCTCACCTTTCAAACTCAGACCAGTCTTCAGTCTGGAGGTCTCTGGGGCAGAGACAAGAGACCCGGGCCCTGCCCACGTGACGTGCGAGCCTGCCCTTCGCTCAGAGGTCAGCTTCTCCCAGCCCACATTTCTTGACTTTGGTGCCTAGTGCCAGGGTATTAGGAATCGAAGCAGTTGGTGTTACCCTAAAAAGAGACCGATGGGGTGACAAATAGAGTTCACAGATAAACCTTCCTGCTCGACTTAAACAGGGTTCCGACATCATTCACTTGGAAAAGATAAGTTTTCCAACACCTGCCACTGGGAAAACTGAAAAGCAACATTTAAAGAAATGAAATTGGATCACCATGTAGAGTCATACGTAAAACTCAGCTTAAAGTAGGACAAAGACCTAAATGTAACAACTAAATTGTAAACTCAGAAAAAAAAATAGGATAAAAGCTTTGCAGAGTAAGACTTGGAAATGATTTCTTGACACCAAAAGCACAAGATGCAAAAAGGAATTTAAAAATTGGCCTGCATGAGAATTTAAATTCTTTTTCTATGTCAAAAGAAAATATAAATGGTAAGAGGGCTAACCATGGAATTGGATAAAATAATTGAAATCATATATCTGATAAGGGATTAACAATCAAAATTTAGAGGGAACTCTTAAAGATCAGCAAAGAAGCAACCTGACTCCAAAATGGGCAAAAGATTTTTAATAAACATTGAGGAAAGAAGGACAGGGAACCAGCTGTGGTTTATCCGTGCAGTGCGCCATCAGAGAGGCAGCCAGCGTCTGACATGGAGCAGTGGAGGCGCCTCAAGTGCCTCCTGTGGAGTGAAGTCAGCCAGTCACAAAGACACGTGCTGGGTCGGGCCGGGGAGTTAGCTCAGTGGTGCCGGCGCCTGTCTTGCAAGCACAAGGACCCAGGTTCGATCCCCGGAAACCACATACAATACTGGGCATAGAGACTCACGCCCAGCAGCAACCAGTACCACATACCACAGTGCCGGACGTGGTGGCTCACGCCTGTCATTCCAGCACTCAGGAGGCAGAGGCAGGAGGATTGCTGTGATGTGAGTTGGAGGCTGAGCTCAGGGCCAGCCTGAACCACAAAGTGAGACCCTGTCTCAAAAACCAAAACCAAAACCAAAACCAAAACCAAGTGCTGGGTCAACCTGTATAGGAGAGAAACTGAGAGGAGTTGAAGTCACAAAGGCAGAAAGTGATCAAGGACGCGTAGCACCACGAATGTACGCTCAGCAGTGCTCGCGTGCTGGATTTTGTTGTTTGTATTTTCAGGACTGTCATACACTAGGCAAAGGCTGGAACACTAAGCACAGCCCGGCCCCTCTGCTTTTTTATGTTGGAAGACCTCTCCTGAGTTGTCTAAACTGGCTCAACCTTTTAACCCTCCTGCCTCAGCCTCCCTACTAGTTTGGATCACAGACAAACACCACCACACCCAGCTAGTGTGTATTTGACTACAGTATAAATGAGGAGGAAAAGAAAAGACTTGTCTTTCTGTTTGTTAGACGGATGCCTACATCATGATTATACTCTCGAGACAGTGGAATGTATGATTAATAGTTTTGGCTTTTGTTTACATCTAAAGCCCCCTTACTGTAGTCTCAGTTTAAGAATCCAAATGCAGGGCCGGGGATTTAGCTCAGTGGTTCCGGCGCCTGTCTTGCAAGCGCAAGGACCCAGGTTCGATCCCAGTAACCACATACCATACTGGGTGTGGAGACTCGCGCCCAGCAGCAACCAGTACCACATACCACAGTGCCGGGCGTGGTGGCTCACGCCTGTCATCCCAGCACTCGGGAGGCAGAGGCAGGAGGATTGCTGTGATGTGAGTTGGAGGCTGAGCTCAGGGCCAGCCTGAACCACAAAGCGAGACCCTGTCTCAAAAAACCTTAAAAAAAAAACAAGAATCCAGATGCATATGGCTGAAGAAGAGGAAGGACATGTTAAAGTGTTAACATTTCTGTAACTGAATGAGTCCCCCACCCCATAGGAGAAAACACTGGTGCTCTGGAATCTTATGAGAGCCACAGAGGCCCGAGAGAGTTTCAGACAGAATGTCACTGCCAGGGCCACTGTGGAACAGTCCCCAGCAGCTTTTATCTCAGCGGTTGCTGGAGTCACCTGAAGGTCCTGACACCACAGAGGAGTGTCCGCAGAGACCAGGCCCGGGTGTGCCTCCAGGTGAGGATGAGCCAGCGGTACAGCCTCCGTGTGGGAGGGGACCAGGCCACCGCCCTCTGTCTCTCTTTTCCCAGTGACAGCCTCACACCCCTCTGGTGTCCTGCACACAGAGGTCACCGTAAAGCCCATGTCCACGCGTGCCCGTTCAGATCCGGGGGCCGCGGGGAGCACAGGGGACAGAGAGAGCCACTCTGCACAGCCTGGAGCCCCACAGCGCCGGCCACCCACAGACCGGTGACGTCGGCGGGGACGGTGCCCGGGCTGGTCGGCGCCTGCCCTGTCTTGTCACCTCTGCAATCCGCCAGGAGCGCCACATCCTTTCTGTTCTTCATTTTAATCCTCAAGCCCAGAACTGCTTCTGACCCTTGGCTATCCTTTCTTAATTCTGAAATGACATTAGTACAGGAGCAACACTAATCTCCTATAATTTAGATGGGATTACTTACTTTTTCTACTTGCAGTTTTCATTTCATTTTGAACTGTTGGATAGTAGCTGGTTCCACAGGCGTTTTGCAGTTAGACGCTCGGGCTGGTGGCTGCGGGTTGGCTTTGTCACGTAGGGTCTCTTTGGAAGGAAAGGGACCTGTTTTGGGATCCCACGTCCTGCCATTCCTTGCCTTGATTTCTAGGAACCATAGAGACCTGCAGCAAGGGCGTCGCAAGGAAGGACGGCACTGTGTCCCCTCTGGAGGTCTTGTGCCAGTACTCGGTCCTGGGTGTGGTAGCGCTGCTGGTTTTTGCTTTGTTTGTTTTATGGTACGGAAGATTGAACTCAGAGCCCTCATGCTGGGCTACATCCCCGACTCTTTTTTATTTTGAGTCGCGCTCACTACGCTGCTCAGGCTGGGCCTGAACTTGCAGCCTTCCGTCCTCGGCCTCCTGAGTATATGCGTTAAAGGAGTGCTCCACCATACCCGACTTGCTGTTATTTCCATGATTTTCCTGCTGTTATCATGTGCAGACCCGCTGACAGGCCGGTTTGTAGTTGGTGCAGCGGAGGGCACCCTTGAAAGCTGTGTCTGTGTTGACAGTGGCAGAGGCTCCCGCGGACCAGCTTGTTTGCTGACTGATTTCAGCGTCCCGGACACTTCATAGCCACCCTCTTTACCTGGCCTTGAGTGTCCCCAGGGTTTCTACTGGGGCCCCTGCCTTCTGTTCTGGAGTCGCTCCGTGAAGTTCAGCTGCCATATCATTTGGATATATTATCCACATGCTAGAAGCTTCCTTTCTTCCCACGAGGTCCCCACACCAGGCAGGAAAGCCGACTTCGTGATAGTGCTGTGTATCCACACGCAGTTACCAACAGCTCCCCTGAGCCAAGCCTCACAGCGACCTTCCCGGGAGGCGGAAGTTGGGCACCGAAGGGCAGGCACTAAAACATGCCCTCTGCTTTTGTGCCAAGAGCCCTGGTGACAGGTAAGGCAGGGGCCCACAGGGAACGGCGCATGCTCAGAAGTCCGAGCGGTGCCCAGAGCCGAGTGACAAGGGGCAGAGGCTGCGGAGGACAGGCCACCCCGGCAGGCTGCAGGGCCTCTCGCTCCGGATCCCAGCCTCTGCTGAGCTGCTCGTGCCAGCCTCTGCTGAACATGCTGTGTGCAGTGGCCCCAAGAGTCTCAGGTGTGTCGATGGCACGCTGCCCCAAGTAAATGGAACCACTTGGCGGCCCCGGGGCCTTCCTTGTGGTTTGGGTCAGAAGTGGTCTTGGTTGTTTCTGATCCTGGAACCTGTAGTGCGATAGGGATGCCAGACTGTGACTGCGTCCACCACGAGCCACTTTGAAGTGGTCACGAGAGTCATCCCGGAACACGCAGTGTGCAAAGTCAGTTGAGCCACCAGAGCCCTCGGGTGTGAGGTACCTGCGCGCGTGGCCTCCACAGAGGCTTTGGAGTGGGGAGCGTGTGATAGCCATGCTGGCGGAGTCTCCCCATGACCTCACTGCTGGCCCTGCCAGCCTGTGGCTGCTTCTTTTTTTTTGAGACAGGGTCAGTCTCGCTTTGTAGTTCAGGCTGGCCCTGAGCTCAGCCTCCAACTCACATCACAGCAATCCTCCTGCCTCTGCCTCCCGAGTGCTGGGATGACAGGCGTGAGCCACCACGCCCGGCACTGTGGTATGTGGTACTGATTGCTGCTGGGCTCCACGCCCAGCATTGTATGTGGTTACCAGGGATCGAACCTGGGTCCTTGTGCTTGCAAGACAGGCGCCAGAACCACTGAGCTAAATCCCCGGCCCAGCCTGTGGCTGCTTCTCCATCGTGCCCTGGACACTGGCGCTGCTCACCCAGGTGGGTGTCGGTGCTGAGGTCCCCCCACTTGGAAACGGGAGGTGTCTGAGCTCTCCCTGCACAGTCACTGTCAGGGCCGGCGAATGCAACCTTCCCTTCTCCACGGACAGCTGTGTGTCCCGTATTCTGTCCGGGCCCGCCCCTCCTTCTGGGCTTCGAGGAGGCTTGCTGAGTGCCCCGAAACACACCTTGTGGAACACAGCGATGATGGTTCTAGGCTGAGACTGAAACTGCCCCTTCTGCCAGCCTGTGTGGAGCAGAAGTGTCACAGGACACTCTTCATATCGGGGCCTGTAATTTACAAGTCTGGTGATGGTTTGGTTTCCTCCCCCCCCCTGCACCGATGCTTCTTCACAGCGGCAGTGCTGGAGGGTGGCCAGGAGCGGGTAGGCCTGAGGGTGTGTGCACACGTGGCTGGGGCCCTCATTTGTCACATGCCATGAGACACGAAGGCTACCGCAGTGCTGTCCTTGGACACTCAAGGCACACACTTCCCTCCTGTTACAGTACGGAACAGGAAGTGAGGTCCCGGTGGATGGGCTCTCTGGAGCTGGGAGCTCACAGGTGGTCTGCAGTGGGCTCCACAAGGGGAGTCCTGCAGGATCTGCCTCCCTCTCTCTAGGGGCAGAGTTTGTAGTCGAACCCATGGACCAGGCGTGGAAAGAATGCTGAGAACCAAAGGCCGGATAGTAGAGGAAGGGGGAAGTCAGATACCCAGGAAGCGTCTCCTGAGCTCTGAGCTGGTGAGGACGGTGTTCCGTCCCAGGGGCCCTGGGCCATCTTGTGCTATGAACCTTCTTGCTCCCCCACCCCCTGGTGCTGAGGCCCAGCCCCCACGCAGCCATGGGCCGGCCACCCCCTTCCTCCCTCTGTGGACAGATCCTGCGCTTGGAGGGGTGCCAGGGCTCCTCCTCTTGCTTTGGTCCAGTGCCACCTCCTCGCTCATTTCCTCTTTGCACGATGGGAATTGGCATGTTGGGTTTTTACTAATGTAAAGCATTTTCAGAACAGTTTTAAAACTGGACTACTACTTCACACTCTGAAAAAATCTGCAGTTTTACCTTGATCGGAGAAGATGCTGCTCTCCCTGAGTGATGGCAGAGGTATTTCCCGCTCACCTTTTCTTTAGGGGATGCTTTTTGAAGCAGGGGCGGCACCTGCCTGGCTTGGAGGCCTGGTGAGCCACTTCCTCTGATGACTGCTGTCTGAGGGCCCCACTGCCCCGAAGGCACCTTGGCCTTTGCCTTCACGTGGTTGTTATCTAAAGGTAACTTTCAAACCTCTGTGCTAAACCAGGGACTTAGCTCAGTGGTTCCGACACCTGCCTTGTAAGCGCAAGGGCCTGAATTTGATCCCCAGTGACCCGTATAACAATGCCGGGTGTGGTGACCCACACCCAGCAGCAGTCAGTACCACATACCACAGTGCCAGGCGTGGTGGCTCAGATCTGTAGTTCCAGCACTCAGGAGGCAGAGGCAGGAGGATTACTGAGTTAGAGGCTGAGTTCAGGACCAGGCTAAAGTACAAAGTGCGACCCTGTCTCAAAAAACTGAAAAAAGAAAAGAAAATCTCTATGCTAGAAGTAAAAATGAGTTTGTGTTACCCTGAAGTCCCCACGTAGGTTGTGTGAAAATACACATTCATATCTCGAAAGAGTAGAATGCTTTAACCAGACTGAACTGTTTGAATTTAATGTTGTATCTCCCCTGGTATTTATAATAGTTCATTTATTGATTGATTGATTGAGCCAGCATCACTTGATACTTTCCGTGCCCTGGCCAGGGCCGGCAAGCTTCCTGTGGGGACCACGGGGGTCGTGTCCCTGGCTCTGTGGGCCACAGTCTCTTCTCAGCCACAAACTCTGCTGTCATTGCCCAAGGGCAGCCACAGATGAGATGCAGGTAACCGGGCTCAGCTAGGGGCCAACAGAAACCTGTAGACAGCGAATTTGAACTGATTTATTTTCATTTGTCACAAGTTATTTTGTTGCCCATCTCTCAGATGTGAGGGACTAAGAGAAGTGCAGTGGTGCCTCGGCTCGTGAGCTGAATTTCCTCTCCGACTCTGGGTAAGACGGCCTCGTGCGTGTTTCTCATCTGATGCAGGGCTCATGGATGGCAGCTAATTTTTGCTGAGTGCTTCTGTTCACAAACTGAACTGTTGACGCACAGAAGTGTGTGTGAGTCGAGGTACTGCTGTCTTGGAGAGGTTTGGGGTGTGTAGCTGGCGCCTGCGGCCCTCTTCCTAGGAGCTCTGGGCCTCGCTCCGGTCGTTAGAACCTGAGGCCACTTGGGAAGGCGCTCCCCGTGTGAGACAGCATCCCTCCATCGGACGGCTCCAGCCTCGTCCCGCGCTCCGCTCCTCTCCTCAGCACTGTCCTGCTCGCAGAGCCGCTGGCCAGCCCCTCGGTCGTGCTTCCCCGTGCCCGCGGCGTGGGCCGGCACACTGCTCGGGCCCAGGTGTCGCAGTTCCTTCCTTCCCGGCAGAGCCAGCAAGTGGCGCTTCCTGCCTGCGGTCCCGTCACCCGCGGCGCCCTCAGTCAGCGCTGATTGCAGGTTCTTTCAAGGCAGTTTTGCAACAAATAGGCTTATGCCTTCTCCTTGTAGTAGCTATGGAAACGCTAGGAGCCCTCTGTCCGAAGCGGAGCGCACAATACAGCACTTTGAGTGCTGGTCGGATTAGAGACTTTGGAAGATGTTTAATTTTCTTCCCCACTCTCTTGCTCACTGTGTCTTTGGAGAGGGACAAGGGGGCGATGTGAGCGTTCGCTGGCCGCTGTAATCTCCCTCCCAGGCGGCGGTTCTGTTCTGCACACTGACAAGGACCATGCATATTCATGAAGGGGCGGGGCCAGACGCAGTCTCAAGCTGCGTCCATTCCTCTCCCTACTCAATTGTGCAGAAGGGCAGTTTTTCCCAGTGGTCCTTAGGCCGGAGGGAGACGCTGCGGCGCGCTGTTGCCGGACGCTGCGGATAGCGGTGACAGAGTGTGTTTTTTAAAGAGCTGAGGGAAGAATTCTAAATTCCAAAGAAAGGGCAGGTGTTTGGGGGAGGTGGGTATGTTTGCCCAGATCCAAGTATCAAATAATAATACCATCCCATGTACCCTAAAAAGACATGTGATCTTATGTCATTATAAATCAGATTTTAAAATTAAGTTACAAAATAAGAACTAGAGCTTAACACCAGATGAAAAGAATACTGTTGATGTAAAAGAGATTTTTTGTGAAAGGAATAATAACCATCAGAGATTGATTTTGTACTTACTATTGAATGTGAAACCCTGGGCGATAGTCCCCCGATGTCTCCCTGGGTATTTGGGTAAGCGGGGCCCCTGAGGTGGGCAAACGCCCCCACCCCAGCAGTGTTCCCTGGGGGGGCGGCTACACCCAGACTCCCCTCTTCTGGCCTCGCCACATCCCAGCACACTTGGAAGGCCGACTTTGGAAGGAGACAAGAATACTCTTCTGCTCCGGCTCCGGGGCAGCTTCTGTGAAGTCGCTGGTCCTGCGACATTTGTCCCAAAGTGATTGCAGCAAGACCCAGCCGCCAGCAGCCCCTCGCCTCCGAGTGGCTGTCCCTCAGTCTTGTTTCCCTGGGCTCCTTCCCCTGTCAGAGATGACAGGCATCATGCCAGTCTTGTCTGTAGAAATCAGCCACCAAACACCTGGAGGATGAATCGATAATAAAATGCCATGCTAAGGATATTTCCATAAAACACAGCAGAGAGACTCCTCACACCCCTGCCTGAGGTGCACAAGGTTGAAACTACGCTCTCCCGCTGTTTGGTTTCTGACATTCTGTTCCAGTTTTCTTTGCCTGAACTTGATATTGTCTGCCGGGAACTGGACTGGGAGTGTACAGGGGCTACGGAGAAGCATCCGTCATGGCTGCTGCCACACACACACACGCACACACACACACACACACACACAGAGGCAGACAGGTACAGTGCAACGGGATAAGAATGTTCTGGAAACCGACAGCAAGCGCAGCCAACCCCAGCTGGGCGAGGGGATCCCAGGATGCTAAGGGGAGGCTTCCCGCACGAGGTGGCGCTCAGTGCACCCTGGGAGAAAGGGCGCAGCGAGTGCCAGGCTGTCAGGCACTGGGTGGGGCAGACTGAGCCCAGCAGTGCGAGCGGTGCCCAGCCCCTGGTGAGAGACCTGTCAGGCCTTGATGTCGGGGGCTCGCTCAGCCTGTAGTGAGATCGTTGATAACTTGAAGATCTAGGGGTGCTGCTCTCCTCCAGAAACTTCTTTAGCAAGGCTGCCGGGCCCCCCAGTGACTGAGCAGATTGGCCTCCCCTGTCAGGAGCTCATGGTGCCCTCAGAGGAAGCTCAGACGGCTGCCTTCCAGTTATGACCGGCCAATAACCAGGAAGTTTCAGAAGGAAGGAAGCGTCCGCGTGTGCCCCTTGGAGCGGCACACACGGACCCCGATCCCTCACTGCTGCTCGTTTTGTGTCTGAATTCACCCCTCAGACACTCATTCCCTCGGTCAGTTCTCCTCATAGTCACTGCCTCCCCTTTTTCTGCGGAAAGCGAGAAAATGAATTTGTGAGGGGACAGGGTGTCACCCTGGGTGAAAGCGGTTACAGCAGATGGTGAGGCGCTGCTGTGAATCTGACCTGCATGTGGGGAGCGCCTGACTCCCACGAACGTCACTTCTGTTATCTGTGCTGGCACGAAGGCAGGTTCCGCGACTGTGGAAAGAAAGGGGGATGTGTGGATTGAGGCTGTGTGCATCCGAGCAGGCATATGGCTGCCCCTCTACAGAGGACACATGGCCCGAGGAAGGACCTGGGCTTTGTCATGAAGGGTGACAGGCAAATGACCAGATGCGAGAGGTCACCCCACCACGGTGACTCAGTGTGGAGTCAGCATCCGTCGGGCAGCTGGGCCCTCTCCTTGGCCGTCTGGGTGAGGCCAGTCATTTATATACACAAGTGGTTTCAGTGATAAACCTTCAAAGACCCAGTGGGTCATTCACTCGGTGGTCACTGGTGAGACCTCTTCTGGCGCCAGGCCCCGAGGCCCCACACACACGTGTGCCATGTGGTGCATGCGTGGTTGGAGGGGCTGGGACAGGCAGGCAGGGCTGGGCCGCGATCGGGCCGCAGGGCGTCCGCAGAGACACCCAGGAAGGCTCAGCAGGATCACCAGCCAACTTGGGGGGCACTTCAGGGGCTAGAAGCTTTTCAGAACCCTCCAGACCCTCCTGGATGCCACACAGCTGGCCCTGCTTCTGGTATTTCAGCCGTCTGACTTCAGCGGACGTTTCATTTCTGTCGCTTTCAATGAGGTTCCTGAGCCAGATTTTTAAAACCCATTTGATTCATTCTCCTTGTCCCAGACGACGAGAAACATCCAACAGCTTTAGGACTGACTGACTCCGTATTTTCGACTGGGGAAGTAGAAGTGTCTGAGAACCTGTCCTTGCCTTGAGCAGGGGCTCTGGGAACATCAGAGCTTGGTTGTTTTCGCTGTGGATCTGATGCTGTTTATCTGTGGCACTGCCCGGGTGGGGCGCTGGTCGTCATGAGGGGAAGGACTTTCTTTCCTTCATGCCCCTGGCCATAGGCAGGGAGGCTACCTTTCCTGGAAGAACTATGTACAGTTTTCCCACCCTGAGCTCTGCGGTTCCCCTGGACCAGGGAGCGGGCTTCCAGCCTCCCCTCGGACGTCTCACAGGTGCCCTGGTTCCCGCTGTGGAAGACGCGTCCTTGGAGCTGTTTTCTTGAGACCCTTTGCTGGAAGTTATCCAGTAACACTTGATGGTTCCCGAGGGCCCCCAGCTCCTCACAGCGGAGTCCCAGTCCTCTGTAAATGACGCAGGCTGGCCGTCACAGGCGGAGGAGCAAGTCGGTGAGCAAGACGTTTCAGGTGAGGCTGGGGACAGGCAGGCAGCAGTTGTCACATGCTTTACGATCCAGGAGTGTTGAAATCCTTCATAGGCTTTCTAGTTTCGTCTCTCAGACACTGAATTGGGGAGATGCCACAGTGACTTCTGGGAAACCATCTTAAAATACCTGGGGTTACTCGAAACAGAACAACTTCCTGTCTGTAACCCAGCGTCTGTGGAGTGGGGTCTTTAGAGTGCACTTCTTTCCCGGTGACTCAGCATAACTGCGAACTAGAGCGAGAGTGCGTGCGCGTGCCCGTGTGGTCTTGTGTCCAGGAGCCTCCGCGCTCGCTGTGCTCGACTGGTCGTCCTCATTCGTGCGTTCGTGGGCCTCGCGTATGTGCAGCCTACACCCCCCGGGAAACCCTGCCAGGATGCGCACAAGCTGGCACACGCTGGTGTCTCTGCGCGCCGCTCTGTCCTGGCTTTGCCCGTGTACAGTTGGGATTCCTTCACTCGGCTCCAGTCCTGACCCAGTGGGTGGTGTACGCCATCCGCAGCCTCACCGAGGGCAACAGCCAAAACCAAGATGTGATCGCCAAGCTGGAGGACCAGGGCCTGGCAGACGCCTCCCTGCTTAAGAAGATGGGGTTCGAAGTTGAAAAGAGGGGAGAGAAGCTGATCCTGAAATCCACTCAAGAGCCGCCTCCACGGTGAGTGTCCTCGGCCGAGCTGTCCTGTGATCAGTCCCGCATCCCTGCGGCCTCAGCCCAGGGCAGAGAGCCTCAAGGGAGCTGCAGTCAGGATTTGTTCAGGCTTCATGCTGCAGCTTTCTTCAGAGAGTTAAAATGTCAGGCTCTTTCCTGGGGAGAAATACAAGAAGCGAGTGAGACTTTACCCACAGTCTGGGGACAGTGGCACACATCTGTAATCCCCCTGCTGAGGAGGCTCAGGCAGGAGGGTTGGAAGTTTGAGGTCAGCTAAGGTCAGCTAAGGTAGCTCGATGGGACCTTGTCTCACAATAGACAATAAAAAGGGCTGAGAATGTGACCCGGTGGACAAGCATTTATGTACCACGTGCAAGGCCCTGGGTTCAATCCCCAGCACTGCTAAAAGAAAAAGAAAAAATTACACCTACTCTAAAGCTCATTGCTGACAGAGATTGGGTTTTCTTTCAAAGATAGCTGGTGATCAGTGCTGTTAAAGGGACAGAGAACCCCTTGTACAACATGGCGTGTGTTGTTTCAGGTATCTACCGGTTATATATGATCTTTATATGATCATTGTATGATCATTGTCCTCTACCTGGTGATTTTCGTTATACATGTGTTTTTTTAAAATTGTGTTTCTTTTTATCACAGTGACTGAACTCTCCATCCAAACCTTATCTGAACTCTCAGAATCTGTCTCACAGAATTTTCATCCTCACAGTCTGTGAAACTGCAGGTGTCCGACGAAGTCCAAGTCCGCATCCGGGAACCTCTGAATCCTGTAGGTAACAGAGACCAGTGTGTGTGTGAGCTACAGTCGCAAGTACCCAGCTGCGCTTTCTCTCTGTGCAATCGTGTAACTGTCTGGTGTGCCTCTGTCCCCTGGACAGAGCGTGCGTCTGAGTCGTAGGCCGTACTTCGCGTGGCAGCAGATAGTAAGTCTCTGCGGGCACAGCCCTTGTTGTCAGAGCAGGGCCGTCTGCTTGTGTGCTGTGCGCCATCGCCTCAGATGGAAGTCGGCTGCGCTGCTCGCCTGTCCTCTGCTCATCGGGCCTTCTGAATGCTGGCGGCCGAGTGATGTGATTTCTCACTGTGGTTCACGCCAGCAGGCTCTTTTCACCTCTCTGGCTTTCCTGAACATTGACAAGACTCATTTCCAGTTAATTAGTTCGAGAACCCACCCTCTTCACGTTAGGTGCTGGCTTGTCACTGAGCCCTGTCCTCTGGAATGTTGGGGGAGCACCAGGGGCAAGGCCATGTGGGCGCTTAACTCTTCCCCTCCCAAGTCCTCTCAGAATTAGAATTCACGCCAGTCGGGCTGCAGGTGAATGTCTGCACCTTCCCGGCTCTCATGCCCTGATTGCGGAGGAAAGGATATTTTTAACTACTGCTCAGTGTCTCCCTTTCCATCTGTCTGTCTCTGTTTCACCTGCTCTCAGAAGTGGACCTAGATTAAAGGAGCACTAACTCTTTGTAACAGCCCAGATCGCCAATAAAATCACCAGAACTAGAGAGAGGTTGCACTGTGATCCCTGAGCATGAACCAATAGATTCTGAGAGTTTTTGTAACTCCTGTGTTGAAACTTCCAAAACAAGAGAGCTGACCAACAGTTTTACAAGCTAAAATAAATGCTTCTGAAAGAAAATGCCTCTGAGTTTCTTTGTAGCCAGGCTTACCTCGCTTTGTAAAAACAGCCTGAGCCTGCGGAGAGGGGAGCAGCAGGCTTTCCCGTTTGCCATCCGGTCAGCTCCGGAAACACCAGGTTCTAGGGTTGTGGCCCTCCGCGAGATACCATTTCCCCCTCTCGTTTGTGACATTTTCTCTGCTGAGGACCCTCCACAAAATGTAAATGTAAAATATGTCAAGAGGTCACGGTGTCCTGGAGCAAGAAGAGTTAAAGTCCTCCTCTCCACACAAGCCTGGCCCAAGGCAGAGCTGTGGGAGCCCCTCTCTCCTCTTAACAAGTTTGCAGTAGACATTCTTTTCTCCTCTCTCAATGGATGTGTGCACACCAGCGGAGCCGCACAAACGTGTCGCTGTGAGCTGTACAATAACAAACACACATGGATAAAAGGGAGCCTTGTGAGAATGCAGCGCGGGGTGTGGCCGTGTGTTCCCTAAATAGGAAATGTGAGGCTGGCACAGGGAAAACACGCCGGTGACTGCATTGTGGCAGCTTTTGATTCCCTTGGGAGACGGATTCTTGAGGACAACAGCTCGCCTGTCCTCCCGCGGCGGCTCGGGGCTCCTGGGAACCATGTTGTACACGCTGAAGAGGATTAAGTCACGGGCTCAATCGGGCATTTAGAAGGGAGAAAAGCGGGGCCGGCCTTGCGGGATTTCTAAAGAGACAGAATGGTCACAGCGAGTTTTGTGACCGTATTGTTGTCAGGAGCAAGCCGACAAAGCTTTTGGCCTGCTTCGCTGTAAAAGGTGGAGAAGAAAGACTCTCTGCTTGATAGCGAGTGTGTGCAGAAGGGTTGTTTTATCCTGCTCTAGCTGTGGAGAAGGCTTCAGAAATATTTCTTTTCATCGTTTTCATGATGAAGAAGAGTTTTCACACTCTTAGGTCCATCGTAACACGTCCCAGAAGGCGGGGGTTGTCTGGAAGCTCATACCCAGGGGCATATTTGGGGTCAGTACGCTACTCTCTATTCCTGGGCCATGGGGGGACTGCTAAGATAGATTTGTTTGCCAAATGGAGAAGTGGTTGAGATGGTGGGTGGGCTGCCAGTTAGTAAATTTTAAATTAAAAACTAAGGCTTTATGTGCACGCGTGAGTCTTGCATTTGTTCCTTTTTAAAGTCACTCGTCTGCTACCCTGATAGGACCACTTGGCACTTAATTTTATTCAAATGACTCTTAGCCATCTTTAATTTCTGACCTTGAGTGAAATTTTTTCTTTCAAAATGCTGGGCCCTGCAGAAAAAATTAAAAAAAAAAAAAAAGTACTCACCATCATCAGCAAGATCTGCACATAATTGATTTCTACTTGAGAAGCAGACAAAATAAGCTGCATTTTTAAATGCAGGGTAGTTGAGGGGGAACTTAAGACCAAGACCTAACAGAAAGCCATGCCTGTGATCTGGGAAAACCCTGGAATTGCTGTCCAAGGTTCTGATAATTTCAGCCACGTTGTCACGTGCATGGGAAAAACAATTCAAAACGTTGTTGTTTCCGATACTCGTTTTTTCCTTTGACACGCACATTTTTGCCTACTTGTTTATTTTTAGACCAAGTACTGCAGAGTAAGAATTTAATTAACTGTCCACAATATACAGTATGTATGAGTTCTTAATCTGGGCTGTTCCTGGCACTCATTGGGTACTGGCTCCTTTGTCAGACTTCCTTGTCCAACCAGAGATGCTTCTGTCCATAGAAAAGACTTAGGCTTTTTGAAAGCTGTTTTATTTTTGCTTAAAGTAAAACCTCAAATCATAAGCATTCAGCTAAACGTTTAAAGAACGTAATATACATTCATCATTTACCCACAGAGCATCTTTACAGACACTCTAGCTCCCTGTCGTGCTCCCTGTGCCCCCGACCTCATCACTGAAGGTGGGGCTCATGGGAACACATGACATTACACAGGAATTATTAGCCATAAAGTGCTTGGTTCTGATATTAACCCTGTGGCGTGGGTGTCAGTGCCCAAGGCCACACAGCAGCAGCCACTCAATGACTAAGTGGCACAGTTAATTGGAAGGGAGTGAGTAAGGAAGGCTGGTGGTTTCTTCCCCTGGAAGCAAGGGAAGTAACGCAGCAGAAATGCCCAGAGCAGATTATCTTGGACGCAGTGGTACCCAAGTGCACAGGACAGCGGTGCACGGGACAGAGCGGTACACGGGACAGCGGTGCACGGGACAGAGAGGTGCACGGGACAGAGCAGTGCATGGGACAGTGGTACCCAAGACCGACACAGTCCCTGTGCCCGTGAAGCCCATGTCCTGATGAGGCTGCCAGGGACCTCCCCTGACGGGGCCATGTGGCACTGCAGGAGGAGCAGGGAGAAAGCCAGGCCGATGGCAGGGGCCACGTGCAAAGAGCCAGGAAAGAGCACTGAGGCCCAGGGGGCTGCTTGGGTCAGACCTGGGGGCTTCAGCGCTACAGGGGGACATGAATTTTACTCAGAGTGCAATGTGATGCAGGACCACTCAGCAGGGTGGCGACAGGCCCGAGTTGGAGTTTTAATCGGTCACTCATACTGCCTGGGGAAAGTGAATTGTAGACAAGGAAGGAGACAGGAGAGAAATGCCTCAGGGGCCACTGACAGTGGTGACTCAGACAAGCACGGTGGCCGTGGGGATGGAGAGAGATCTGGATTGATCTGCTGATTTGTGTTGGGGAGAATCCGTGGAATGCACATGAGGGTTGATCGTGGAAGGCGTAGGTGAAGTGAGCACGGGTAACTCCCGAGATTTACTGGATGGCTGGGCAGGTGAGGTGGAGACCAGTGTGTGGAGCCTGGTTTTCAGGTGTGCTGTATTTGAGGGAAAGAGAATCCAGAATTCTACCTTGAGCATAATGCAGTTGAGGTGCTGTTGAGACACCAAGTGGAAATGACTCTAAACAGTAAACGTGTGTCTACAATGAGCTCGGGAGACAGGTGAGGTCTGGGTCACTGGCTTCACGTGCAGAAGATGCCCCCGAGGTTTGACATTTGGTACCACAAAACTACACACACACACACACACACACACACACACACACACACACACACACACACACACGAATGAATGAATATGTGAATACACCAAAGATGATGAATACAAGATCGATACCAAAGCATTCTTGCAGTTCCGCATGTGGCCGACAAAAAGTGGAAAGTAATTTTGAAGTTGTAAAACGCACAAAGAGGAAAAACACGCTAACTGAGGTACTCAGAACAGAGACCCAGGAGACATGCGGAGCGTGCAGGGCAGCGGCTCCATCTCAGCAGCCACCGCAGGGTCTGTTTCTCCAGGCTGTGCATGCGGTTTGTCTGTCACGCCACGGCCAGGATGGTACTATTTTCACAAATCCTGCTTTTGACGGATACCTCCCGGAGCAGTGGTAACCCAGAAAGCCAGCATGTGAGTTCCTCTCGGTGCCAGGGGTAGGAAACTGGCACTGCCAAACAGAGGCCTGCATGTGGCTCAGTGGTCAGAGGATGCCCAGGCCCCGCAGAGGCCGTCCAGTTCACCAGTCCGGCCCACATGTTCTTCTCCATAGACATGCCCAGAACAGCTACCCACACGCGGGCACCCGGTGATCAAGCTGACGCTGTTAACTCGGCACCCATACGCATCTCCTAAACCACACTCATCTCCAGATCAAGAGACGACAGGGTCACGATGCCGCCTGACACAACACGAGAACCTGCAACCTCTTGAAACAGGAGCTCACCGGGAGGGAAAATCAAGTCCTGCACGATCTCTGCTCGTCTGCTTGACATGCTGGAACTTGAGTGTGACATTAGCAATTCTTAAATCCTGTAACAGAAACTCCACACCTTAGGTTGCATGCTAAAAGAGAGGAAAATGGAGATGTTTGGTCTGCAGTATGTGACATGAATATGTTACATAAATGTTATGCATTGTGAGTCAGTTCAGAATATTCATCCTTAAAGTCCCGTTCCTCTAGAGTGACTCTGTGTATAGAAATCTGTAGTATTCAGGGTGGTCTGGATACTTGGAACAGGATTATCTAGGTAAAGACAGACTTCTGCTGACGACTTCGTTCATGAAATGACAGAATCTGACAACTCCAGGGACCTGTGATAGGCCAGCCGGAGAGAGCGCCCCTCCAGGAGGAGCTGGTGCCGCATGCCGGTCACGTTTGAAGGCAGGAAAACAGTGTTCAGTTCATCCGGAAACACGTCGCCGACAGTCCCTGTTCATGTGTTGAGGCCTCAGAATGAGACTGCCTTTGGAGTCCTCAGGAGGGGAATTAAAATGAGGCGATCTCGATCGGTCTGACTGTGTGCTCAGGAGGAGAGATCGGAGGTCCTGGCCTGGCTCCGGGTAGCGCACTTGCCTGGCGTGTGGGAGGCCCTGGCTTTGGTCCTCAGCACTGTGACGGAAGAGGAAAAAGACACGCAGCCGGGGACACAAAGACACAGGGCACCAATGCCCAGGAGAGCGAGCAGGCTGGCAGTAGTCGTCAGGCTGAAGGGTTCACCCCTTGACCTTGGACTTCCATCCTCCAGAACTGTGAGGACACAGGGTTTTGTGTTCGAGCCACCAGCCCGTTGTGGCATGGCAACCGCTTCCTGGTGAAGTACACAGTGCTCAGTGTTGACTGAAGATGAGATTCAGACAATGCTTTTGCCTTTGCCTTCAATTAATTCACAGTGTAACATAGGGAAGCGAACGTGTAAGTAAAGGTGTAAGAGCCAGGAGTGGTGACGGACAACTGAATTCCCCATGGTGGGAGGCTGAGGCAGGAAGAATTGCTCAGCAAATGGCACTTGTTCTGCTGCGGCTCCTGTATGGGGCGGGGGCGAGTGTTTGGACCCAAATAGGTTCCCCAGAGGCAGGGGCTCCAGCCCCCGCCGGCTGACATAGGCCAGGTCCACACGGGTCCTTCCTCCGTTCTCCTTTGAACCTGTGTGTTCTCTCGAGCCCTCCCACGGTGCCCCACTCCGTGACCTTCACCCGTTACCCGGAGGGCACCCGGCTCAGCACAAGCTCTGGGTGAGAGACAAGCGCATGCCTCTGGGAGACACGATCCACAGGCTACTCTGGCAGCAGGAGTGGTCGCAGCAGCCCTGTGTGCCTCCCATACAGCCGTGTCTGGCTATCTGTCCTCAGTGACCATGAGGAACCGCAGGTGCCAGGCCCTGGCAAGGCTCTGGGACCAGACAGCTGTCCATCTGAGTCACCAGCAAGGTGCGAGACAGCTGTCCTGAGTGCCAGATGTGACACGTGACCGTGGGCCCATCATCCCTCGTACATCATCCGTCAGCACCCCTGGAACTCCATGGGGCCAGCTCAAACCTCCCTTCTCCCTCCCATCCAGCCTACTCCATCTCCTCCTTCACAGAGACTCTGAACAGCAGCACCGCATTTTCTCAGCGCTTCCCTGTTCTCTGTCCTTCCTCGTACCATGAAAGTCTCTTCTTGGTCACTAGGACACAACACTCGACACCCACAGGATAAAGGCAGGTTTATTCGGCCGATGTCTCAGTCCGTAGTCAGCTGGCTCCAAAGCAGAAACAGCAGGGTGGGAGGGTCTGGCGAAAGAAAGCTGCTCAAGTCACGGCAGCCAGGAAGCAGCGACAGAAGTGGGGAGCGGGGAGGGAGAGGCAGCCTGGGTTCTGCGCCTCCTAGCAGCAAGTCGGCTGTGGACCCTTCCGTGGGCCGGTCCACTGGTGAGCGTAGTGTGGCCGTGACACAGTTGCCTTCCAAGTCCATCAGACTCCGGGGACGTTTCAGATCTGAACACAAATGTGCATCTCTGCATGTGAGTGGACACCATCGCCCTCCCCGCGGGTACCCACAGTTCCTTCTCCAGGCTGCTCTTCCCTCTTCCTTCCCCTGGCTCAACCTCATCTGTCTCAAAAGAAAAATGTCCCAGCAGGACGCCTTTCATTCAGTGTTTAGCTCCCTTTAAACCTTTGTCCACATTTTGCCTGTGCGTACCCAGATTTTTCCATCTCAAGGGTCTGTAGTTGCAAAGAATAAAATTTTCAACATGAGAAAGACTTTAAAGTATATCTGTCACATTCCTCCTTTAAATGATTCAGTAGAATTGAAGTAGAGAAAAATGTTTCCCACTGTAGCCCATTTTGAATGTTTAGAAATAATATTCTTACTTTTCTTCTAGAACCTGCATTTTTTTTCTCCATCAGAGTTTTATACTGATCTAATGGTTTTATGTACAGAATTAGATTCTAACAGAATTAAGGTAAAATTCGAAATGAAGATGTCCGGAAAGACTGAACATCTGGAAGATGTAAAGCTCACTTAAGATCTGAGGGATCAAAGAAGCAATTGCAGAGCAGATTGGAAATATGTTCATCTGAGTAGAGAAAACTCTATATAGGAATTTTTAATGTAGCTAGAGCAATGCTTAAGAAAATTTGGAGTTTTAAAATACTGGGTAGCTGGGCATTCTGGCCCGTATCTGTAATCCCAGCACTCAGGAGGCAGGGGCAGGAGGATCACCAGGACTTCAGGAATGTCCTGTTACCTAGTGGGTTCAAGGCTATCAGCCTGTGCTACATACAAAGACCCTATCTCAATAAATAAATAACAAAAATGTTGAGTATAGTGTCCCTTGCCTATAATCCCAGCCCTTGGGAGATTGAGACAGGAGGATACCAAATTCAAGCCCAGCCTAGCATTCATAGCAAGTTTGAGGTCAGCCTGGACTACATAGTAAGACCCTGTCTCAAAATCAGAACTAGTTAGATTTCATTAAATAGAGATTTAAAGCCAGTGATCTAAGTATCCACCATGAGAAGCTGGGGGGAAAATGAGACAAGATAGAAAAAAAATAATAGCCGCGACGGCAGAACGCAAGGAAATCGAAACTGAGCGGGCAGTGGAAATGAATGAAACCATTCAGGAGCCAGCTCCTGGCGAAGACAGCAAGGGTGATAACCTCCAGCTAGACTGCTCAGCGAGGCTGTAAATTATCCTCATCAGCGGTGACCCTCCGGCCACCCCTGCGACTCCTAGCGCCCGTGACGGGGAGTGAGGCAGCATCACGACCACTCCGCGGCCAGACTGACGACTCGGTGACATCGATCATTTCTGTGAAAGATCTGAATTTTTTAAATGGCCACAAGAAGACATAGAAAGAAATGGAATTTGTGGTTAATCTGACCCCTCAGAAAATTTACGCCCTTCTTCTCTGCCCTTCTGAAGCATTCGTGGTGGTCCCTGGTTCTCCGCAGTGTAGATGGTGGCACTGCCGCCTGGCCCCTGTTCCTCTCCCCAGCAGCCTGGCAGAGCCGAGCCGCCTCCTGTCTCTTCCACCCACTTATCTGCACTTATCTCTGTGCCCTGACGTGCGCGAGTGCACACGTGTGCACACACACAAATGGCGCACACGTACTCCGGGTTACCCCTGGGCTTCTCCGGTGGCAGTACTCCCTGCCCCCGCCAGGGGGCACCTGGCAATGTGTGGCAGCAAGAAATGTCCCAATCCAGGGATGCCCCTGACAGCAAATGAGCAGGACCGGGTGTCAGACACCGGCCAGGGCTGGGACACCTCGCCGGCAGGGCGGCTGGAGCGCCCACCTGAGCGGAGGCCTTCGCCTCCTCCTCTCCACCTGCTGCTGTGACTCGGCTTTGGGGCCCCTGCGCAGCCGGTGATCCTTGGAAACCTTCCTGAAGAAATGCTCAACTAATTTATTGCCTTGAATTTGCTTCCTGCTCCCCCCCCACACACCTTATATTCAGTAGAAGTCAAGTTCAATTCTAGGATCAGAGACTTTTAATTTGAATATACTCTGAAAAGCACTGAGCAGCGCGGGCAGGGAGCTCTAATATTTACCCCGTCGCCATGGAAAGCCCTCTCACTCCGAGCGGCTTCCCCATCTCCGTCTTCCCCGTGTGAGCAGTTTCTCCCAGGCGGCTGGCTCACACCTGGGCTGCCAGGATCCGTGGCTCAGAGCCCATCCCCCTCTGGCCATTCACTCCTGCTGCTGTCATCCCACACGGTCGTCCTCCTGCCCAAGCCCCGGCGCCCGCGGCACTCCTGGCCCCGGAGCCCCTCTACCTGTGGACCCGTCTCCGTCCCTCCAGGCCGTCCTGGGGAGCAGGAAGGCCTGCGGTTTGAACCAGGGAGAGCCGGATCTCTCGGGGCATGATACACACATGGCCGGGGGGGACTCGGCGGCCATGAAGGAAGCATTGCTTTGTTAATTGCATATTAATAATTGCGGGCTGTGTCACGAGTGAAATCTGAAAAAAAAAAATCGAAGGCGGAGTGAAGGCGCCCTGAACTGTTGTCCTTAACTCCGCAGCTTAAACGTGTGGCTGAGTCTAAAGACTTGTCAGTCAAGTGGGAGGATTAGCCTCGCCCATGCGAAGGGAAAATTGGGAAGAAGACGAAGAAGAGAAGAAGAAGAAAAAAAGCACCGTGTCTGAACTTGAAAATGAAAATGCTGATGTGGTTTTTATTCCAGAAACATATCTTACTGATTAAGAGCACGGAGCGCTACTGGCTCGTGGGTGGGCCGGCTGCAGTTGGCTCCCGCTCTGCCGGCCCGGCCACCGCCCGCAGGATGTCAGAGGCAGCAGCGGTGGAGCCCCGCGCACACGGGCACATCGTGCGTGTGCACACGTGCACACGCAGGCCCAGGATGGGCACATCCCTCCAGCCCTTGCGTCCATCTTCAGCCAAGGATAGACAAGGGTCACACCAGGCTGCTCCTCACTAGCCGAGTGACCCCGGGCCAGCCACATTTCATCTCAAGCACAGCCCGTGGCGTCTATTCATGGAGACTGATGGCATGACATCTGCACAGCCCAGCCTCGTGCCGATGCTCTGCGGACAGTCACCATGCCAGTGACCGAGAGGGTGGCGAGCCTGGCGGAGACCAGCTCAGCCCTGCTCGGGTGACCCTCGGCTGTCTACGGCTGTGGCTTCTCCTGGCACCAGCTTCCCGGGTCCTCAGGGAAGGGCCAGGACGGGCCATCGCCCCAATGGGCCTTAGTTTCCACTGCCGTGAAATGGGGCCGACACCTCTGTGCACATCGACCACACAGGGCTTGTGGCTTGGCACAACCGCGGAGGCCGCTGCCAGGCAGACAGCCCTCGCCAAGAGCTGGATTCCTCCCGGCCCGGCCCAGCTGGCATTTTCTCCAGTTTCATTGGGTTGGGTTGCAGAGCGATGCAGCGATTGATAATGGTGTAATTGGGGTGACTCGGGTATTTTCCTAGGCACTGCCGCTGATGACTCATGCTCGGTGAGTCCACATTCCACCGCCATCAAGCGCAGGCGACGGTTAAATAACCTCATCAGCTATTCAGGTTTCACAACTCCGGTGTCTGAATGTGAGGTCCTTGAGTTACCCAGAGATTCCACACCTCAGGAGATGTTTACGTGGAGCCTTTGTTCCCAGAGTCCTACGCGGATAGGGTTTTCTTGGAGGCATTTAGCTGGCACTTAGAGGGTTTCCAGCTGCAATCTGTTCCCAGCAATTAATAACCTGTAATAAGAAATCCGTGTGGCTGCCTGGCAGGGCCTCCGGCTCCTCGGGCCCCGGGCTCCCTCGCCGCTCCCCGCTTCCCACCTCGGCCCATCCGGCTTCTCCCCCTGCCTTAGTCCTCCTTCTCTTCCCCCTCCCTCCCTCCTCCCTGTCCTGTCCGACTGTCTCTGTATGGCCATCCGGAGGGCCTCGGCCTCCCCCACCTTTCCCCCCTCCGGCCAGTGCTCTGGGCCCAGGCGATTCCCACGGCTGAGCACACCCTTTCCCTGTCTGCCCGGAGCGTGACCACGTGGTGGGGACAGGCCAAGGCCAGGGCCAGGGCCGGTCCTGAGGGAGTGAGAGGACAAGACCTGAACACGGTGCCACAGGCTGCTGGAATCCCCGGGCCCTCTTGCCCTGTGCATTAGGCTGTGGCCTCAGGGTAGGGGACAACAGCCTGCCAGTGTGGGTGCCACTCTGGAAGGCACAGGTGAAGCTCAGGCACTGGAGAGCCTGGACAGCCCTCAGCCCCAGGCCCGTGCCCACCTCTCTGTCCCAAAGGTGCTGTGGCTCAGCAGCCCTGGGCCTGATCCCAGGACCTGTGTGACCAGGACCAGCCCAGCTCTCCACGGCTCATGGTGACAGGTGCCAGGGGCCTGAAGAAAGGGGGGCAGTGGTGTGAGGTGGCAGCCCTGGCTCTGTCCCTTCCCAGCTTTGTGGTTTGGGGACATTTCTAGTCTCGGTGCCCTGCAAAGGGTCAGTGAGGTGATGGGCACAGAGCAGCTGTGAGCAGTGCCATCCTATGCCCACATTAAACACAGGACAGGAAAGCTGAGGCCGCAGAGCAGATCCCAGGCCCAGAGGGTGACTGTGGGGACCTGGCAGAGCCTTGGCCTTGCAATGCTGCACTGCCCTCTGGGGGACGGATAGCCTGGTCTGGCAGCAGAGGAGGTGCCAGGTGTCCCCAAGCCCCAGGCCCTTGGCGCTCAGCCCCCACCTTGCAGGATGGTGGTGAAGGACAGGGACAAGGCTCCTGCTGCTCCCAGAGCTTTGCCTGTGTTGCACATTTAACCCCAGCGGCCCAGTTCCCAGAAGTGGGGCCCTCGCTGTCATCCCACAAAGGAGGAAGAGGGGCCTGGGGACCGTCCCACAGCCCACGCCTTCCGGGGCACACCAAGGATGTGCCACTACCAACAGTGCAAGTCCGCAGCAGCCCTGAGCTCTGTGCCTTGCCCTGTCTGGGTGGCACAGGCCCAGCGCAACCTCTGGTCTGTTCACACCGTGATCGCCACTGCAGACTCACCGCTCAGTCCCCTCTGCTCAAGGGCCTCCCCTTCCCCTCTGACTGCAGCATCCAGAGCCCTCGCCCTGCCTGGCCCTGGCCGCCAGCTAAGCCCCGTGGGATCCAGACCCTCCAGCAGCAGCTCTGCGGCCAGTGGCCCTGCCCAATCCCTTCCCATAGGTGACCGTTTCTCCCATTTTAAAAGCCCCTCTTCCGACTCCACCTTCCCTCAGCCCTTTGAATGCAGAGTCTCAAGTGTGGTCTGTTTGTGCCTCTCTTTTAGCTCCTCCTCCGTGAATCCCCCACCCCCGGCTCCCCTGGGTGCTCCTAACCACAGGATCCAGGCCACCGAAGTCCTGCTGCTCGGCCTGGGGACTGGGGACAGCGCTGCTCCTCTGCTGCCTTCTCTCCCCGCCACAGCCCAAGAGCTGGCACCCCGCACTCCGCACACCTCTTCTCTCCCACTCTAGAAATCGTACCCCGTGTCAAGGCTTGAGGTCCCAGTGACATTCCCTCGGGTGAGGGCACTCAAAGGACTCCTGTCCTGCCCACCAGACGGAAGACGGCCACTGCGTCCTGCCAGGGCCCCACGGGGTCGTCACAGCTGTCCTGGGCTCCCCCTCTGTCCAGCCTCACAGGATCTGCAAGTGCTGGGGCTCGGCCTTCCGCACTGTCCAGAACCTTGCCCTCTGCCCACCTCCCGGCGAGGCCACCTCACCACCACCTCTCCGGGCTCCCTGCCTCTGTCGTGGCCACCATGTCCCCCCCCCCTTGTCCTTTGTCAGCCCAGTCAGGTTGCATCATTCTGCCAGGGCTGCAAAGGACTTGTCTGGCTCAGAGCCACCCAGTGTCACCGGCTGTGCCCACGCGGGCCCCTCTGCCGCCCCTGGAGTGGGGCTCTGTTCCATCTCTTCCCCCCTGCCATCAGGGGCTCCCTGGCCCACTCCCTCACTTCCTTCTAGTTTTGGCCAAGATGTCACCTTCTCATCGGAATCACAGCTGCAGCTATGACCCTGCGGGTCCCCACCCTAAGCTGTACTTGTGTTTTCGGCCTTCCAGCAGTGCCGTTTCCAGTACCATCAGGCTCACAAGGCCGGGCGCTAGGCCTCCGCTCAGCTCTGACATGCGGCGGAGCCCACAGGGCTCTGCTGAGCCAACAGCACCTGGAGGCTCTTCCGCCTTCCACAGAAGCACGGCCCCCTCCATCAGGAAGGGCCAGGGCATCCTCAACCTGGGAGGGGCCTTGGTTCCGTGAGGGCCAGAGCGGGTGGTCCTGACCCCGCGCCCTGGCTAGTCAGGGGGTCAGCATCAAATCCAGATTAGCTCCCCAGCTTAACCCCGGCTGCCACATTCCTGTGACAGTTATAGAGCTGCAGGGATTCGGCAGGCACAGTCCCAGCCTTGGACTCACTTCGGGGACTCCCAGCAGCCGAGCCCCCTCGTGCTCTGTGGCCGTCACAGATGTACATCTCAGGCACATCCAACTCACACGGGCACGTACACACACACACGCTCACACACGCGCGCGGACATGCTCACACGCACGCATACACGCACATAAGCTCACGCGCGCATACATGCGTACACACTCATGCAGGCACACACTCACACACGTACGTGTACACGCTCACACACGCACGTGTACACATGCGTGTGCACGCTCACACACACACACACACGCATACACGCCCTGGTACTGCCACCAGTTAGAGGAAAGGCCCCCACTTTGCTAGCAACTCACCATACTTGACGTGAGGCCAAGCCTCGAGAGACCCCTTCCCGTCAAGACTGCTGTGTCACACTCTATCTCAAAGGTGAGGGTCGCTGTCCAGAGAGGCAACGTGATGTATGACACTCACTCCAAATCGCACGGGCCAGTTGGTCACAGTGAAGGACGGCACCCTTCCCTGGGTACACACTGGCCTCCGTAACTCCCTCTCCCAGAGGAAGGGCGGAAGTGGTCCTACTGGTCACTGTGTGGCCCAGAAAAGGTAACCAAAGGCAAACGCCCAAGCACCATGGCTCTCACGGTGCTTACCACAGCGTCCACAGTGGACTCGGCCTGGATTACAGAGCCTCAGCAGGCTGTCCTGATGCATCACCCCACCTCCATCCTTCTTCCGGACCTGTCACACCTCGTACCGGTTTTGTTCTTGTGCTGTCCTTTGTAGGTTTCTTCAATTCAGGGGACAGAAACCTGGGCATCCCACAGGAGGGTGGCTTCCGGCTTCCTGTCCAGCCCTGGCCTGACCAGCCCTCTAAAGAGTGACAGAAAAAGTCACTTCTTGGTTGTGAGTGTCCCGTGACTAAGATGAACGGTCTTAAATACGTGTCTGTGTAATGCCAGAACTTCAAAACTTACGAAGCCAAACTCACAGAACTGAAGGGAAAAAAACAGACCACAATTATGGTCACAGATTTCAGTACCCCCAATAATTAATAGAACAAATAGACATAAAATTGGTAAGGATATAGGAGATTTGACCAACATCATCAGCCACCCTGTCCTAGTTGTGATTTCTAGAACGCCCACTGTACTGCAGAAGAAATACTTCTGAAGTACACCAGAACATTCGTCAAGATAGACTGGATTCTGGCCCATAAAACAGAGAAAGATTCCTGCCAGGCATAGTGGAGCACACCTGTAATTCCCACACAGGGGGAGGCTGAGGCAGGATGAGTTCTTGTTATACAGAGTGTGTTCTCTGACTTTATGGAAAAGAAAAACAAAAATCTCAGGATAAGCTTCAAATGTTAAAAATCAAGTATCATGGTCCTGTAGGTCACATGAGGCAAACACTTTAAAACTGAATCAAAGGAAAATACAACATGCCAGGGTGTGTGAGATCACAGGCCGATCTTAGCTCAGCTTTGGGTACAATCAAGTGCTTATATCAGAAGAGAAGACAGCAAATCAGAGACTTTGGTTTCACCTCAAGTAGTTAGAAAAGGAGTAAATGAAATCAAAGTAAGCAGAAGGAAGGGGACAAGAAAGATCAAAGCTGAAGTTCGGTGTGGTATAGCCCTGTGCCACCCTGGGAAACTGAGGCAGGAGCATTGCAAGCTCCAGCCCAACCAGGGAAAACAAGCAACTTAATAAGACCTTGTCTCAAAATGTTTTAAAGAAGGAAAAAATTTGGATCTGTTGCTCAGTGTGGAGGATCTGGGTTCAATCCCCCTGTGCCAGGAGGAAAAGATCAGAGTAAACAGCAGTACAATAGAAAAGAGAATAATAATGATAAAGGAATAAAATTAAAATCCATAGCTGGTTTCTGGAAAGAAGAATAAAATTACGAAGACTAACCAGACCGATCCAGAAGGAGAGCAGAAGCTTGCCTATTCCAGATATCAGAGGGTAACATGGGAGTATTGTGAATAACTCTCAGCCCATAAATTTGACAACTTAGATAAATTTATCAAATATTTGGAACGACATGAACTTCCAAAGCTAACTGAGGAAGAATTAGATAACCCAAAATATCCCTGTGTGTATAAAAGAAATTGAAATTACGCAGAGAAAATCCTGGGTTCCTACTTTGGGAGAGGCTGTTCTGTTGCTTCCTCATCATGTCTGTCTGGTTTTGTATCATAGAAAAAACGAGAGAATTCACTCTTTTCTTGTGGAGAATTGTGTGGCTCGTATGGAATCCCTTGTGTTTCAGTATCTCCTGGGCATTGATACAGCAATCCTAAATCAACTTCAGCAAGTTGGAGATAGGAAGAGGGTAATGACCTATCGTGAGCAGGTAAAGGTTTGTCCCCAGAAGACAGGTTGGTTTTAGCATTAGAAAATGAATCAAAGTAATTTATACTCTGTAGACAAAGAAGAAGAAGGAGAAGGAGAAGAAGAAATGATCAGTAGATGCAAAAAAGAATCATCTTACAAATTCTAACTTCTGGGGTGTGTGTGTGTGTGTGAGTGTGAGTGTGTGTGTGTGTGTGTGTGTGTGATCAAAGCAGAAAGAGAAAGGAAAAGCTGTCTACAAAAGCCCCAGTGAGCATCCTCTTTAATGGTGAAAACCTTGGTGTCCTCCCCGGAGATAAAGAACAAGACAAGGGTCCCCACATTCGCCTGGTTTCACAGCTCTGTTCCAGAGGATCTACCTGGGGAAAACAGGCAGGGACAGGACACACAAGTATTCCAGCCAGAAAGGAAGAAATAGCACTATCTGTATTTGCAAAAGATATGTATGAAATCTGAAGACTCTACCCAAAAAATACTACTAGAACTCATCATTGAATTTGGCTGATTTTGCAAAAGCCTATATACTGGAACATTTGATTATGCACATAAAAAAAAACCACAAAAAGATAAAGACCAAACTTCAATCTACACCTAACCTCATATACAAAAATTAACTCAAGGCCAGGGATTTAACTCAGGCGTTCTGGCATCGGCCTGGCAAGCACAAGGTCCCAGGAAGCAACCAAACAACATAACATAACAAGGGGCGTGAAGACTCACGCTTTAGTCCCTGCACTCAGGAGGTAGGGGCAGGAGGATTGCTGTGAGTTTGAGGCTGGCCATAGTGAGTTCAGGGCCAGTCTGAACTACAAAGCGAGACCCTGTCTCAAAAATAAATAAATAAAACTCAAAATGGTTCTCAAGCCTAAAAGTAGAGTCTAAGACTGCTGGAGACTTTCAGATCTTGAATAAAGACAGAGCTTTCTTAGTTACGACAGCAAAGGCATGATTCATAAGGGAATAAATGGACACACTTGGCTTCCTTAAGATGAAACTTTCCTGGGCCGGGGAGTTAGCTCAGTGGTTCCAGCGCCTGTCTAGCAAACACAAGGGCCCGGGTTCGATTCCCCAGTAACCACATAACAATACTGGGCGTGGAGACTCACATCCAGCAGCAACCAGTACCACATACCACAGTGCCGGGAGTGGTGGCTCACGCCTGTAATCCCAGCACTCGGGAGGCAGAGGCAGGAGGATTGTGATGTGAGTTGGAGGCTGAGCTCAGGGCCAGCCTAAACCACAAAGCGAGACCCTGTCTCAAAAAAAACCTAAAAAAAAAAAAAAAAAAAAGATGAAACTTTCCTGATGTTTGAAAAACATTGTTAAGAGAATGGGGAAAACAAGCCATAGACTCAGAGGAAGTAATTTTGAAGCACGCATCTAATAAAAGATTTGTGTGCAGAATATACAAGGAATCCTCAAAATCCAGTAATTAAAAAAAAAAGAACAACCTAATTTTTAAGTAGACAAAATATGTGAACATTTCATCTAAGAAAACAACAAATAAGTTGGAAAGATCTTCAAGGTTATCAGTGATTAGGGAAATGTAAATTAAAATCAGTGGACACCCTGCCCATCAGTGACCAAGGCTGAGGGGTGAGTGGAAGCCTTGGTAAGGGTAGGAGGAAGGGAGTCCCACTCCTGCTCCTAGGAACCAGCGTAACCTGGTGCAACCACTATGGAAAACGGAGTGATAAACAGATACACACTGACCGTACGATCCGGGTATTCCAGCCTCGTGTTCATCCAAGACAGAAGACAGCAGCTGCCCCTTGGAGACGGGGGCATGAGCGGCCCCAGTGGCTTTATCTGTGCCGAGCTCCTGACACAATCTACACATCTGTCGGCCTCAGTGTCCGGCTTTCCCGCGAATGGAAAGATAAACTGCGGTGACCACAAAGTAGACACGCTGCACTGTGGCCGCACCACAGGAGCAGAAAGAAATTCACAATGAGACAGACGTCCGGGACACAGATGGATCTAGAAATCACTACCCTGAGTGTGAGGACCCAGAACTGACATGAAACTAGGAAATGCAGGAGGTGGAGCGCAGATGGATGGCCGCGTGCGGACAAGTTAAGGGCGGGAGGGGCTAGTGCTCACATATGGACACACGGGAAATATGAATGTGTTTTCTACCGTGATTTAATAGTGGCAATGACACAGACGCGCACACAGCCAAAACTTATCAGCGTGGACCCTTGGAATGTGTGCAGACAGTTTTCAATGATTACATGGCAACAAAAAAAGCAAAAGGCACGTTCCAGAAGGAAGACCAGCGGCTGAGGTGCAGCTCGGGTAGAGAGCGCTAGCGTGGTATGTGGGAAGTCCTGGGTTCAAATCCCAACACTGAAAAAAAAAAAGATTACAGAAGTGAGGCCCCTTCCCTGGGCTCCAGCCTGGCGCTGGATGCCCGGGCATCCCTGAGAAACAGCAGCTACCTCAACTGTGTCCCCTCTGGATGTCCACCCATCCAGAGGTCCTGGCCACACTCTTCCTCTGGCAAGCTGACCTCCACCAAGGACCTGTCGCCAGGGCCGGCACCTTGCCTCGGGCCGGCACCACGGGGCCCACTCAGGGTGCAGCAGGGAAGGGGTAAGGAGAGACACAGGGCCTGTGGCTGTGCCCTGGGCTTCCCCGGGCTGAGATGCAACAGTGGGGGCTGACACTGCTGATGGGGGACAACTCCAACTTGTGCGTCACAATCCCTGAGGTGGATATTCCGTGCGGCAACAGACGCCATGAAGAGAAACCATCTTGTGGAACAGGAGCACCAGATGGCTTCCGGTGGGAATGTGGCCGGGCCTGTCCCTCCCAGGCTGGGCACACCACAGACTGTCCTGCCTGTGAATGTGGCCGTGGGACTGTGACCCTCCTGTCAGGTAGGGGAACAAGTTGGCGCTGTGGCTTCCCCTCCCAAGGTAGCTGTTTACTTCAGGCCACTCCATTTATTTATTTATGATTTTTTGATACAAGGCCTGCTATGTAGTTCAGAGTGCCTCTTGAACTCACAGTGATCCTCCTGTCTCAGCCTCCCAAGTGCTGGGATTTCAGGCATGCACCACCAGGCCTGGCCTTCGGTTACTCTGGGTATAAGATTCCTCTTCCTGGTCCTCCCAGGCCAGCCTGAGGATCCTGGAAGCTGCTGCTGGCAGGGTCTCTGAGGAAGGCCCCGAGGTGGCACCGGGACAGCGAGGTCTGGCTGCGACCTGGTGGCCAGCTGTGGAGCCTCCTTTCTGCAGAGGATGCCCTTGGGACAGTAAGGGGCTCAGGTAGGCGCTGTCCGTGCTCCTAGTACCCACGAGGCCCACCTGGCTGGAAGCCGAGGGTGGGGAAAGGCCCAGCTGTGCTCCTGTCCCTCTGGGGCCCAGATCACCTCGAAGGCCCACAGCAAATGGGGGTCTTGGGGATCTCTCTGGGGTGGGGGCTGGGGCATTTCCACAGCAGAGACAAAGGGAAATCAAGACAGTCGCAGGCCACGCAGGCAGGAAGGTGTAAATCCGGCGGTGAGATTCCAGGAGCCACTCAGCCTGGAGACCCAGTGCCCCAGGTGGCTTCGAGGGCCTCTGGTACCAAGCAGGACCAGGTCCCGCCCACATAGGAGCAAAGGCTCCCGGGAGCCTGCATCAAACTGAGGTTCCTCAGAGCTTCCTCACAGCTCCTCACAGGCACTGAGGTAGAGAGCGGTCAGCCATTTCTGGCCTCCTTTTGTTTATTTACCACAGACCCAAACTGGTCCCCTCAAGGGCTTTGGGATTGTGATCACCAGAAGATTCTGTTTCCTCTACAGAGAGAAGTAGAAAAGGAAGACGGGCCAGTAGCCAAGCAGCCAGCCAGGGCACCCCTCGCCTGTGCCCGTGACCTGTGCTCTGTCGCCTGGGCCTTGGCACACAGGTGCAGGGGAGCCTATGACTGGCAAAGGCTCTTCCCAGTTCCCCTGAGCCTCAGAGCCCTGGTGGCCCTATTAGGATGCTTGGCATCAAGGAAGAGAGGGTGCCAACCGTGGCAGGGGCCGCAGAATGGATACGTGTCACAGGCGAGTCCATTCCCTGCCCCGAGCTGGTCCAGCGTGGACTCCAAGACATGACGAGCTTGGGCCAGGTGGAGACCAAGCCCTGGCGCTAGGACTGACTATCCTTGGCATGGCTCTGGTGTCTCCTCTCTGGCCGTGGTGCCCAGGTTCCGCCCAGGCATTGGTCACGGAACCCGCTGCTCATCAGCACTGCCTCAGGCCAGCACCCTCAGTAGTACTGAGTGTACCTCAGCTCTCTGAGCCTTGGTCTTCCTGTGCGTCAACCTGGACTGACTTCCGGGGTGCAGGGTGTAGGCCGAATGACGTCTCGCAGCAAGTCACCCGTCTGTCACAATGGCCCACCCAGCACCCGAGAGCCGGCAGCCCCAGGGATCCTCTGCCAAACTCAGCTCCTCCTCCAGGGGAGAAGCGTCTGAGGATCGGGGAGAAGGGGCGCGGTGGGAGGACTCACTGTGTCCTTCACGCCCCACGCCGTCCCCTTCCAGTCGGGAAGCGCTCCCGCGCCATCCCTGCCGGGCACCTGGCACGTGAGCCTCTGTGGCTCCGGGCCTTGCTCTCCATCCCAGCTTACCCCACCATTACAATCCGTCTTTTCTCCCCGGGAAAACGTCACATGCGTTTGAGCAGAGTCGCCTGAACAAGAACATCCCCCAGCTGGCACCCGGACACGGGACACACAGCCCCCAAAGCTACCCACTCCCTTCGCGACCAGACTCGTCTTGTTGCCCGCCCGCCTGCCCTGGCAGGACAGATTGCCTTGGCGAGGCAGTGGGATTATAATTAGCACTAATTAGCGCCTCAGCATCTGTGTCGCCAAGCCACCTCTGAAGGGCTGAACCAATTCCCGTTGGTTGGAAACATCAAGGGCTGCAGAGCTGCGCCAGCTCCCTGCGGAAATCCAGGCAATGACCCTTATATGTGTCACCTTCCCTGCTCGGCACCCCAAAAAGCGCTGTCCACAGAGTGGGCGCAGCCTGCACAGCAGGGCAGGGGCGAGGTGGCACTCTGCTCTCCGGTGAAGGCGGTACCTCTGCCCGCCCAGGAACACACGGACATCACAGGTGGGATGGTGGACCTCTGAATGGAGCAATGGAGAAATCCTCACCAAGGACGCTGGCTGGGGAGCCAGGGCGGAGGCGAGGAACGGCAAGGGTCCCGGGGTGAGCCTGTCACCAGGGAAGACATGGTGAGGGCCGAGGCGAGGGCTACGGGTATCGGAAGCCTGAGGCCTCCGTTGTCCTAGGACGGCAGCCGTGACAGTAGTGTGTGCCCCCACTGCGTCCATCCTGGCTTACCTCACCTCGAGGTCACCGCTTAGGGGCAGCAGCTCTTCAGGGACCCCAGGACAGCCAAGGGGGGCTGGTGACAGAAGTCACTGCTGCCAGCTTGTCCTGGGCCAGCCACCCACAGTGGCTTCGCTGTGCCCAGGCCCCAGTCCACCCAACAGCAACTTGCAGCAGCTCTGTGCATCGGCCACAGCCGGGAGGAGGAGCTGAGTGGCAGCCGGCGTGAGGGCACCGGGGCCCGGGAAGAGCAGGGTGCGGTGACAGCACTTCTCCCCGCCAGCCGGCTGCCTGCCTCTCTGGATGCCAGCCTTCCCACTGGGCCCTGCGCTCACAGCTGTCCCCTGCCCAGCCCTCCCGGGAGTAGAGAGGGTGCCCAGCTGCAGCTCACGCGGGAGGGATGGCGGCTTCCATGGGCCAGCCCAGGGTGTGGGAAGAGGTTCTGTCCTGCAGGACTTTCACAAAGTGCTGTTTGGCCAGGCTTGGGTCTCTTCTTTCCTAGTTGAATTCTGCTTGTGCAGATGAGAACAGAAAAAAATACTGTTCGCTGGCCCCAGGCCCTCCCCTGCGCGCTCGGTGGTACAGGAGGGAGGCGAGGGGCAACTCCACGAAGGGGTGCTTTTCAGGCCATGTGAACCGCAGAGCCGTCGTGACTCTGTGTGCCCACGGCCGCCAGCACAGGACAGGTGTCCCCGGACAATACGCGGGCCCCTGGGAAGTCCCGGGGCAGTGGCAGGCCTGGAGACGGGACAGCTAGGACCACCCTGGGGGGCAAACACTGGGGCTGTGGAGGGGCGGAGCCTGAGAGAAACCACGAGGGCACACGGACCCGGATGAATGCAGCCGGCCCGGCTTGAATACCTATTCAGAGCGTGGCCCTTGTTCTCGGTGGCCCTGCCTGGGAGGCCACAGATGTCCCAGGGCGGGAGTGTGAAGATTTCGAAGACAAAGGCGCTTGTGGGGCTGTGCGGGGTTTTGTTTGGGTCCGGGTTTTCTGGGCCACAGCCAGCGAAGTGAGGCCATTTGGGGGCCGGCCCCAGATGGCTCGAGGAGTGTCCTGACCCGGGACAGCGCAGAGTGCTGCTGGGGACGGGGTTGCGGTGGGGACAGGCCGTGTCACAGGGCTCTGGTCACAGCTGTCCCCAGGGCCCTCCAC
>PVIR01015816.1:0-37603 GCA_004026965.1 Petromus typicus
GGGGAATCGAACCCGGGTCCTTGCGCTTGCGAGACAGGCGCCGGAACCACTGAGCTAACTCCCCGGCCCTGTTCCGAGTTTTTTAGTGGAGTTCTTTGGATGTTCTATGTAGAGTATCATCTCAAATAATAATTTGAGTTCTTTTCTTATATTTATCCCTCTTATGACTTTCTCTTGCTGGATTGTTCTGGGTCATCTTTCAAGTACTGTGTTGAATAGAAAGAGTGTGAGTAGATTTTTCTCTTATTCTTGATTCTAAAATGAATTTTTTAGGTTTTCCACATATTGTATGATGATGGCTGTTGGTTTGTCACAGATAGATTTTATCATATTCAGCTATGCTCTTTCTCCACCTATTTTTTTCATGAATTTAAAAATGAAGTGGTATTGGATTTTGTCAAAAGCCCTTCTACCTCCATTGACATGACCATATAGCTTTTTCCCTTGCTTTTGTTTATGTGATGTATTACATTTATCCAGTTGTATATGTTCAGCCATTCTTGTGTTGCTGCCATAACCTATCTGATGGTGATGTGTGATCTCTTGATGATTTGCTCCATTCTACCTGCTGTCTTGTTGATGACTTTTCATCAAGGAGATTGGCCTCTGTTTTATTTTTATTTTACTTTAATTTTAATTGGTTCATCTTCTGGCTTGGAGATCTGAGTGATATTGGCTTCTAGACATGAATTTTGGAGCACCCTATTTCCTTCAGTCCTTTGCACAACTTGAGTAGTATTGGTGCTATGACATCTTTAAAAGTTCAGTAGGATTCAACAGTGAATCCATCAGGGTCCAGGCTTTGTGTAGTTGATGGGTTCTGTATGACTGATAGGTTTGGTAATGATAGGTTCTTTACTACTTAATCCCTTTGTTTATTATTCAGAAGTTAAGCATATTCATATTTTTGAGCTACTGTTGGTATTTGTATGCATTTAGGAATCTTTCCATTTCCTTAAGATTTGCAAATTTGTTGAAATGTAATTTTTCAAGTTCTATCTTCTAGAGTTCGACAGTGTCTGTTGTGATTTTACCCTTTCCATGTCTAATTGCATGAATTTGAGTCTTTTATTTCTCTTCTTTCAAAGAACTGATTCTTTGATTCCATTGACTTTTAAAAACTATTTTATGTAGTCTGAATTAATGTTCATTAGAGCTGGTTTGTTGTTGTTTGCCAGGCATCTTGGGCTTTCTCATAAACTTGTTTATTTGCGCTTTCTCTGTTTCCAAATGTGTGCGTTAATTGTGATAATATTCCTCTTACAGCTCCTTTCCTAATGTCCTGGAGGTTTCAGTGAGTTGAACAATCATTGTCGTTAATTTCCAGAAATTTTTAAATTTCTATTTTGATTGCTTCTGTAACCATCTGGTTGTTTAAGAGTATGTTGCTAATTTTTCAAGAGCTCTTGAATTTTCCAAAATTTCTCTTTTCATTGACTTTTATTCTCATTGCACTGTGGTTGGATAGAGTGCATGGGGTAATATCAATTCTTCTGTATTTGTTTAAGCAGACTGTGGACTACTATGTCTAGTTTGGAAAAAGGAACATGATTGGCTGAATAGAATGTATACTGTGTTATAAGGGAATGAAATGCTCTGTAAAAAGGGAGTCTACCAAAGAGTGTATATATCTCAAAGTTGCATAAATGTTTTGTTTTTGTTTTTGTTTTTTTTTGATTTGTTTCTCTTTTTGTTCTTTGTTTGTTTGTTTGTTTTGAGACAAGGTCTCACTTTGTAGTTCAGGCTGGCCCTGACCTCAGCCTCAAACTCATCACAGCAATCCTCCTGCCTCTGCCTCCCGAGTGCTGGGATTACAGGCGTGAGCCACCACGCCCGGCACAGTGGTATGTGGTGCTGATTTCTGCTGGGCATGAGTCTCCATGCTCAGTATTGTATGTGGTTACCACGGATCAAACCTGGGCCCTTGTGCTTGCAAGACAGGCGCCTGAACCATTGAGCTAAATCTCCTGCCCTGCATAAATGTTTTAATACTAAATTTATCGAGACATCATGAAAGCCCTAATGTGCATGTAGACAAAGCAGTCAATCTGCCGAAAAGTCCATGTCTATGTCTGGTGTGTATTAAAATATTTATGCAAGTGTTTCTTTTCCTGATGTTTGTATACATGTTTTGGCAGACACTGTATTTATTAAGTCCATTTTTTTTCAAGGGATTAGTTCAGTTTTGATATTTCTTCATCAATTTTTTATTTAAATGATCCTATCTCTTTGCAAAAATGGGGTGTTAAAATGCCATCCTATAATTGTATTAGTGTTTATTTGATCTCTTATGTTGTTTTATGAGGGTGAGTGCTCCAATATTGGTGGATATATGTTTATTAATGTTGTCTCTTGTTTTTGGATGGTTCACTTAACTAGTATGCAGTGAACATCTTTGTCACCTCTACTAAGTTTTAGCCTAAAGTTCACCACATCTGATATTATAATTGCTGCCCCTGCTTTATTTGGCATCCTGGTGCATCAAATGTTTTTATGTTCATTAGTTTTTAGGCTATGGATATTGGTTTCTTCCTTCTTTAATTCAATCTTTATTGGTACATTATAAATACACATCATCACACATTCAACATTGAGAATTTGTACCAGAATATGACACGACTTCTCATTTTTTCCAAATGTTTTTTGCCTTTTAATTTTCAGTCTACTAATATATTTTTGGATCAGATGAATTTGTTGAATGCAACAGACTCTGGGATTTTTTTTTTTTAATCTAGTATGCCAAGCTGTGGCTTTTAATTGGAGTGTTGAAATTTTTAATGTTGAGAGATATTACTGAGCTGTGTTGGTTATTTACTATCACTGACTTGTTCATCTTTTGGAGACTCTTTCATTTTTCTTTTCCTGATATTTTGTCCCTACTTACCCATCACCCTTACCTGAAGTTTTTGTTTCCTCTGTGTTTTTAGTGGTGTTAGTTTCATTATTTCTGTTATGAATATTCATAAGTATTTCCCTGAGAGCTGGTTGAGCACTCCTGTGCCTTCTGAGCTGGTCTTTTTCATGGAATACATTATTTCTCCATCTCTTTTGAAGAGTAGCTGTACTAAGTTAATCTAGGTTGGAATCTGTTTGGTATTAAGACTTGAAATATTTTACTTCACAAACTCTTCTGGGCTTTAATTATGGTCTGTGTTGTAACTTTGCTGTGATTATAAGTAGTTTACATTTACATATATATTTTTTCTGACTGCTTCTAAAATTTGTGGTTTTGCCTGATATCTGGTAATGCAATGAGGCTATGACTTGGTCAGGAGTTTGTTCTCTGTCATATTTGTTCAGTGTTCTGTATCAATTTCATTTAATAAATCACTTTTGTTCTTTTGTCTGTAAAGCATGAAAAATTCAGAGCATGCACGATGTTTTTTGAGGCTCTTTAATGTTTCTGTCTGTGTGAATTTTTAGAGCACAGTTCTAGACTTAGAACCTTAGCAGTCACTATGTTATCCTTAAAAAAATGTGCACATTGATGAAATTGCTCCTAGTTCTACTGTCACTAAACTTAAAATCAATTGAAGGCTACATGATACCTGCCATTTGTCTGCTACCTCATGCATCATTTTGCCGTAACCCACAGTACTCTTTACTGTTATTCAGAATCAGGGCACCTTGTGCTGCTCAGTTGACCTGGTCCAGAGCAGCTCCTGCAGCCTTTTCTTTCAGCTCCTCTGTTGCGGGTTGTCCCCTCTTTGATGCCCATGCTCTGTGTGTATGTAGATCTGCAGGCGTCTCCTGGGAAGGTCACTGTGACTGTGCTGCAAAAAACATCCTGTGTTGAGACTGTCAGCTCCTGGCTGGGACTAACAATCTGACTCTTTCTTAAGAGGAGAATTTGCAAGAAAACAGACTCAGAATTAATAGTACTGTGACATTGAAGGTGAAAGCAGAAATATGAATACAGTATAATCCTTACAAGCATTACATGAAAGAAATAAAACTATTAAATAATATTTAATATTCAACTAAAATAATTGCTATTTTTAGAAAAATACCAAAAATACAACGTATATAAGGAATATAGTCAGAATCATTATATGAAGGCACAAATAATTTTATTTGAAAGAGAATGAAGAACTAACATAATTATGTTTCTGCTCTATTGCAAACCACTATCATTAACCACACTACATTTATTTTTAAAAATCCAGTGCTTTTAAAACACAAAAATTTGAATCATATCAAAATATCATCCAGAGGGACAAAATCTCTTTGTTAAAAAGTCCAGTGATCTTATCTGATATCTGTTGAATGGACTGTTGTTGCCTCATGATATCACTGTCATCTATATCAAACAATCACATGTGCCTTTTGAGTATGTATGTGTGATAACAGAAGAGTAGAGCAGTAAGGGGTATAATTAAATATAACTTTAAAAAATTCCCTATAACATATCATGATCTGTTATGAATGTTTCTGGTACCATTGGCTAAATCTGAATAGTCAAGTTCAAAGAAGACTGTAAATGTTAAAGAATGATTTATGTGGCTGTGCCATTTGATAATTTATTCCAGGTCTTAGACACATAATTTATGTTCCTCTCTGCTTTAACAGAATATTTCATTGGTAAAATGCTGCTAATTCCAAAATGCACAGATATGTTGAAGCATTTCCTTAGCCTTAGACTGCAGCTTTTCAGTCTCCTGACCCTTAGTTTACTTGACCAATTTGGTATTTCCAGTTCCAGATGCTTTTATGAATTTCTAGGCAATAAATTACATGAGAATTTGGGGTTCTAGGCTCCAGATGCCCAGAATAGAGCACACATACTTTTAACACAGTTATGTATTTATTCATTTATATATTTTTCACTTGATCTTTGAATCCTAATGATCTGTGCAATCTAGAAGGAGTCACCTCTATACACCTGTGGTTTGGACACATAGTCTATGTCTACTGTGTAACTACTCATTTTCCTCTATCGGTCTGGCATGTGTACCTCGGAGATTTCACCAGAAGTCTCCTAAGATCTTCCTCACATTTTATACCAGCTTGTTCCATTGCTGAAAGTGACCTATGAGTTGGGGACTACACATCAACCTGCTGTGCGACCCTCAGTACTTCTTGATGTAGCCTGTGTGTATAAATAAGCCTCCATCTGTCACAGACAACACTGACATGCATTCCTTTAAACCTCGAATACTAATCCTTTCCATTAAGAATTTCTCATTAGAGAAATTAAATAGCACATATTTGGAATCTAATCTTGAGAGTGTTTTATCAAATCCCTCTTTCCAAGTACTTATGAAATGAGCTATTCTGTTCCAAAACAGGGCCAGCAACAATGAGATATAATACAAAAAATGAGAGACCCAGTATGTATGTATTACTAGGTGGATATCTAAGATATGAAAACCATGCTATTGCCTTTCATTTTAGGTTTTTAATGTTCGCTTTTCTGAAGAAATAAAATTTTACTGAGTCTACAGTCCCACCAACAGTGGAGAAGGGTTCCTTCTTCTCCTCAGCCTCACCAACATTTGTTGCTGGCTAATTCTGAAATGGTAGCCATTCTTTGTGGAGTGAGATGAAATCTCAGTGTCGTTTTCATCTGCATCTCTAGAATGACTAATGATGTTGAGCATTTCTTCATATGCTTCTTAGCTTCTCTTACTTCTTCCTCTGAAAAGTATCTGTTAACTTCAGATGCCCATTTTTGAATTGGGTCTTTATATTTGGGTGACTGTAGATTCATACAGCCCCTGTGGAGATCAGTTTGGAGAATCCTCAAAAAGCTAGGATTGGAGGTCCCATTTGACCTGGCCATCACTCTGCTAGGTATATACACAAAAGAATTAAAAGACTCATAACAGAGTGACATATGTGCACCCATGTTTATAGCAGCTCAGTTTGTGATTGCTACATCTTGGAAACAACCCAACTGTCCATCAACTGGAGACTGGATAAAAAAGCCGTGGTTCTCCTACAGAATGGAGTATTACTCTGCTATAAAAAATGATAAGTTTGAATAATTTATACTTAAATGGACATACCTTGAGGATATCCTCATAAGTGAAGTAAATAGGTCACAGATATGTAAATACCGCATCTTTTCTCTGGCATGCGAAAATAAAGATGTAAATGAGTTCTAGAATTGTATGTTATATATTGTGAAATAGAAAATACTCAAAGTGAAATAGGATGAAGGGGAAAATAATGAGATTATAACAAAAAAGAAAGGAAACAAAGTTTATATATATAGCAGGTGTGGGTGGTAGGGTGGGTGGGGCTGTGGGAAAAATGAGAATTAAGCTGTGTCATATACCGGTACAAATTCTTATTGTGGAGTAAAATCATGATATGTATATATAATGTACCAATAAAGGTTTCAATAAAAAAGAAATAAAATTTTACTGAAATTTATTACTTTTCCCCCAACAAAGTGTTAACGTAGATGAATTTCACAAAGTATCTTTTCTTTTTATTGCTGAATTCCTCTGTTTGTAAATTTTTCTCTTGTCATGCAGTGCCACACTTTTAAAGTAGTGAGACAATAATACTGTGAAAAGATTGAAATTGAGACATTTATAAGCTTTTATCTCATAATTTTATAGGATTTTGCATTCAGGTCTTTTAGTTTATTCTCTACAGGTATAGATTCTAAATTCAGTCATAAAATACATATTTAAGTCACTCATGCCTGTCTGAATCTTTTTTTTATTTAGATGTCTTTAGCAGATTTGTATGAAGGCTGTGTTTAAAAGAAGTAAAAATTTATTGTTGTGTTGTCATCAGATTTTTTTTTCTCTCCCCAACTCTTTTGTAAAAATATCCTCCACTTTTACACTTTCTCTTAGGTTGTTTTTTTTTTTTTTTTTTTTTTTCCCTCCTGCTAGAGTGCATGGTTATGGTAGAATAATTCAGTGTTAATTGAGATTTTATGATACTGACTCAGGAAAAGAATCAACTATATGTCTTAAAGTTACATTTAATATGTGGTTTTTAGATGAAAGAGCACTCTTACCTACACAGTATCATTGTGCTGAGACTCCACTGGGTTATTATAACAATAAATTCCTTTTCACAAACTAAAAATGATTTTACTATTTCAGACCATTCTTGGTATTATTGACATACAATACTCTAGTGATCTGATTCACTTTCTTAATGCAGGATCAAAATGCAGCCTGACTTGTAACTTTAAAGATTAACATTGAGTGTCATTGGAGTACATTTCCAGGTTATGTGAATAGATTTTGGGTGCATGCAAATTTTGTTGAACTCTTGTAATTTTCAAAAAAAAATAATTACTGGCACACTCACTTTAACAAAGAACATATGAAACATGAGTGTGTAATGGGAAACTGCCTACTGGAAGAGAGAAAGAGAGCAAGTCAGCAGGTGCTCGGTGCGTGCCAGTCACTGTGCTGCCGTGAGCTGATGGCCTGTGCAGTGCTGTGCTCCCCACTGGCCTCCCTGAGTCTCCTTGGTTACCCTGGCCTTTATTTTGTGATTTCCTGACCTGTGTGTGCACTTTCTTTCTTTATCTCCCCTTCTCATCTGTATTCAGCTCTTTTAAACCTTGGATCTTCACAATGTTTGCATTTGTTTGGATGTATGTTTCCAATTTGATGCTATTAACCTGTCTTGTGAAAACATGGACTTTTAGTTCATAAGCCATGGAATTAAGGTGTGTGTGTGTGTGTGTGTGTGTGTGTGCGTGTGTGTGTGTGTGTGTTTCTTTGAGCATACTTATGGCCTGTGAGCCTCAGTTTCTCTGCAGGTATTTTACGCATTTTCTGTGACTGTGTGATTATAGTACACTGATTGCATGGGGTGTAATAATGGTTGTTAAATTGCTTTTCTAATCTGAATACATCCTGGTCAGAGTGGACTAGAACAGTAAGTGACACTGTTTTGTGGAATCATCTTTAATATTTCCTTCTTCAGTCTCCACTACTTCTTTGGTGGCTCCCAGATACCTCCAAGTCTCATCTTTTTTATCTCACTCATCACAGTTATAGTTTGGCTCAGCTGGATTTTCTCTCCTTCAGATTCTGACTGCTGTCACTGTAAATGTTTTGCAGAATCAAGTCTCCTTTTTCTGGGCCAGTTCAGCCAGTCAGTATAGGAAGATGAAGATTCTATTTGTAGTGTAATTTATTTGGCAAATAATAGTGATGCTGGTACATGTGTACTTAGGGTTCTGAGGATTTAAAATACCTTGTTGCCATTTCTGGGAAGTAGAAAGAGCCTTTGGAGATCAAATTAAAGCTTTCTGATGATTTGTGTAGTCTTAATATAATCATTGAAGTAAATAAGGCACTGAGTCATAAGTAAATGGGACTCAGTTGTAGAGAAGCATAATGCTATGGAGGAATGATATATTTGAAGATCAAATCCAGAAATGAAATCCAGGAAAGCTTTATGCTTTGAGAGAGGCATTGTGCATTTTCCTGGAGTTTATTTCTGACATGATTGGTTAAAGGTCACCTTTCAGCGCTTTGCACATTTGCACCCTTAGTCTCCATGGGCAAATGTGAGTGCTAAAACTCAGTCACTGTTTCTTTGAATTTCCAGGAACATTTTTTTTTCAATAACATGATACGTTTTCTGAGAAATTCATGTCTCATTCAATACATATTTGCATTCTGGTTTTGGTAGACTAATGCGATCTATGGTAACGTTCCCTGAACTCATCCCTTCAGTTAAACTTTCAAGTGTAGTCCAAAAGACCATGAAGCATCTCTGGGACAAGTACGTGGCACCGGAGAGCAGCGGTGGACTCCCCTGGTCACGTGGTCATGGGACAGAGGTCCGTAGGGCAGTTGTAGAAATTAGCATGGGAACCATCCTAACATAGTCTGTATACTAGTTTTACTTTGCATTTCAAAAATGTTTTTGTTGTTTTGAATTTAAACTTGTGTAATGTTAAATGGAATAGGTCGAGGTAGTTTTGTGTACTCATTCATAAGGGACAGAGATGTAGATGAGAAAAACAGAGAAGAGAACTTCTGAGAAATGCTCTAGAAAATGGCACATTGTTACCAGCAAGGGATAAAACCCTGACAGGCTGGACCAGTCCCTCTTCTCCCAGATCTCCTTTTTTTATTTTATTATGATTATTGAGTTAGTTAACTTTAGTGTTTGCAGTTACTATTTTCATTCTTTAATTTGAATTAAATATTGCCTGGTGTAAAGGAATTTTACCTCTATATCAATTCATCATATATTATATTTTATATCTGTACACAAACTCATCTATATTTATATATATTTATAGTTTCTAGGAAGTGGATATGCTGTTTGTATTCCTATACTGTATGCATATATAGATATACTGCATGTACTCACACATGTATGCATAAGTATGTACAAATAAAGTAATTCACTAGGCATCCTGGTGATCTTCCATGCCATACTGATTCCTCTAAAGTTATAATGTCAAACCTTATTTTTTATACCTGCCAAAATGGAAAAGAGCAGATTATATGTCAAACCTATCACCTTTAGCCTGCCTAGAATTCCTGCTGGAGCTCCATGAGTACAGAAAGAATAAATCAGGAGTGAACATTTCTTTTGTTTGGAAATATCTTTAAACTAAATGAAGAAGATAACAGAAAACCAAGAATTATAAAAAATAAAATTATAGTGCAATAATTGGAAAGACACTTTATGCTGTGAATGTATGGTAGAGGAAGTGTTTATACACATGAGTGAAACAAATTTACTTTCAATACCCAAGAAAATACTAGTCTAATAAGAGGCATGTACATAAAGAGCTAAGCTAGCTAATTGTTTAGTACAAAACTATTAAATGAAGTAAACTAAATGATACTATGGCTGAAAGTTAGATTCAGATGTGTACTTAATTTTAAAACTAATCATTGTGATGGGCATTTCTGAAAGATAAAGAAAATAGATATACAAACAGAAAATAAAACAGACCTCCCCTAACCTAAGATGTTAGCTTGTGTAGTAGCCAATGATGCTGAGTTAAGAGGTAACACCATCCTACATATTATATCATTCTGGATATTACATATGGAATATCACTTGGAGATGCAATATTGATATTTTCCAAGGATGAAATGATCTTTTTCCTCACATTTTTTTTTTTTTTTTACCTTCTTGCTTTACAAATGCTGTTTTCATCAGGAAAATCATGATTCGCTAGGTAGCAATACTGTTGTTGAGTTTGTTTCACAATCAGCTTCAGTTTCTCAAGGTTCTTTGAGAATAAGTCTGTTATCCAAGGGAGGCCAAGTTGTCCTGTATCTTACATTTCATTATTGGAAAGATTGTCAGTTTTAAATTCACTTCTGTAACTCTAATTTTGAATATGGTTTGGGTTATATTTTGGCTTTTCATATAAGTGTTTTTCTTCCCAGGAGAAAGAAACAAAACTAGAACAAATTAAAGAGTGAATTTTATTCTGTTTTCCTTGTCTTTCAATACAAAATATTTTACATAGCTATGTTAAAACTGAACCCTAGCAAAGAAACATCATTTTCTGGCTCCTCATTTTTGGCATATATATCCTCATTTTGCTGTATAATCTTTAAAAAGACCTCATTTGAAAACCCAATAATGAGAAGCAACTTTTACTTACTTATAACTCACTAATCCTCTTTAAGTATTTAACATTGATTTACTTTTTGCCCACTTAATCTTTATACTGCGTTATGACCTATTAGGTACTCAGTACTCTAATTAGCATTTACTTATGAGGAAATTGAGGTTAGGTTAGGTACAGGTTGTCTGACCTGAAGTCTTGTCAACACTACTTGGAATAGTGGTTCCTTTTTAACTCTGCAGAGATTCCTTGCTGTATTAGTTAGTTTCCTGTTGCTGAAACAAAATGCCTGACCTCTACAACTTTAGAGGAGAGGTTTATTTTGGTTCACTGTTTCAGGGGGTTTAGTGCATGGTGGACCAGCTCTAAAACAGGTATGCGATGGTAGAAGGGCAGGGTGGCAGGAAGGAGCTCAACTCTTGGCAGCCACAAAATAGAGAGAGAGACAGAGAGAGAGAGAGAGAGAGAGAGAGAGAGAGGGTGGCACCTTTCCAGGGCACACACCCACGGACTTACCATTTCTGACTAGGCATTGCCTCCGAATGTGTAGAGCTGAGAACCCCTCCAATAATATCTTTGCTCTTTATCCTTTTGGTCCTACAACTAACTGGCATTCCTAGCTCTATATTTTTGTATTACCTTCTTAGTGTCCACTTTATTCCACCCATACCTGTGTAATGTACTCTCTTGGAAGAGAATTCTTCAAATTATCCTGTTTTGAATTGCCGTTATTCTCTATTGCAGTTTTAACCAATACTATTATTTAACTGATAGCAAATAACTCTGTGACTTGATGACTTGTCCAACATAATCATGAAATGTTTCTTCTGGAATCTTTGATTTTAGACAGCATACATATTTATATACTTCAGTACCGCCGTATTGCTTTTGTTGGAAATGATGAATTGCAGGATTTCTTTAAAAAACAAAACACGTACCCTCCAAAAAAAGAAAATCAAGAGATGGGTAGAAGGAGAAAGGAGGAAAAGGAAAAAGGTTAGGATATGCTATGTACTTACCTTCCCATAGGGATTATAAACATTATGTACTACAGTAATAAACCAAAAAACATTGGTACAGAAGGCACTGGGTCTGACCCAAAATGGGAGTGATCTCCAAAGCTCCACTACACAGCAGGATTGAATGGCTGCTCTCTGAGATAAAACAGTTACTTTACTTACATTAATATGACAAGTAGAAGGAACTTTAAGAATGATACTGCTCCAATTATATATTTTAAATAGCTCTTTAAAAAACTTTCTACTTTGCTTAAGGAAGTTGAATGATCATTTGTTCATAGACTTTATTTCCATTATCTGTGAGATAAAATTCCCCTCTGTCTTTGACCTTTCCATTCTTTTTTTAAAATTGATTTTATTGATAAATTTTATATATGCAGTATAAAAATATTCAAAATTGAGAATTTTTCCCTCTGCATAACACATCTTGATTCACATTTTTCCTATTCCTCTGTTTTCCCTATAACTCCTGCCTCCTATAGGCATAAGCTGTTTCCTTCTTTTTACTATCAATTTTTTTTCATACCTTTGTTTACTTTCCCCTACCTCCTTTCCCTTTTCCCTTTGCATGTTTTCTTCTTATTTCACATTACCTATCAGACACTTTGAGCACTCAGTTAGTTCTTGAGTCTTTCATACTAGAGAAAAGATGCAGTATTTACACATCTGTGTCCTAATTATTTCACTTATGAGTATGTCCTCAAGGTACATCCACTTGAGTATAAATGATTCAAATTCACCATTCTTTATTGCTTCCTAATATTTCATTTTCTTAAAAAAAATCCACTACCCCATTAATGGCATTTGAATAGTTTCCAAGATTTAGCTATTACAAACTGAGCTTCTATAAACATGGGTGCATATATGTCACTGTGGTATAATTCTTTTAATTCTTTCTTTTGTGTATCTAGCAGAGGAACAGTAGATTCTTTTTTTTTTTAATTATCTTTATTGGTACATTAAATATACACATCATGATTGCACTCCATAGTGGAGATTTGTACCAGTATAAGACACAACTTAATTCTCATTTTTTCCCATAGCCCCACCCACCCTACCACCCCCCATATATATAAAATTTGTTTCCTTGCATTTTTGTTACAATCTCAACATTGTCCCCTTTCATCTTATTTTACATTGAGCATTTTCTATTTCACAATATATAACGAACAGTAGATTCTAATGGAACCTTTAATCATAGCATCTGAAGTATCTCCGTACTGACCTCCACAGTAGTTCCAGAAGTCTACACTCCCACTAACAGTGGAGAAGGGTTCCTTCCTACTGCAGCCTTGCCTACTGCAACCTATTTGTTTTTGGTTGGTTTCTGGATAGCAGCCATTTTTTGTAGAGTGAGATAGAATCTCAGTGTTGTTTTCATCTGCATTTCTTGAATGATCATTGGTGTTGAACATTTCTTATGTGTTTTTTGGATGCCTTTATTTCTTAATCTGAAAAATATCTGTTTATTTCAGATGCTTACTTTTGTTGATTCTTTCTGCTGCTGAGTTTTGTCCATAAAATCTCTCCCTAAGCTAAATGTCTTCAAGAGTTCCACTTAATCTATTTTCCAACAAGTTTAATGTTTCTTTTATACTATTTAGGCCTGTAGTCCACTTTGATGTTAGTTTAGTACATAGAGAGAGATAGATATGACTTTAGTCAATGACAAGTTAAAACTCAGTTTGTCCAGCAGCATTTATTAAGGACACTATCTCTTCAACTGAGGATGTTTGGTTCCTTTGTCAAAGATGATGTGGCTCAATATATCTGGGGTTGTTCCTGGGTCTTCTAGTCTGTTGCATTGATATTTAGATCTGGGTTTTGTTTTTTGGTTTTTGGTTTTTGGTTTTTTTTTTTTTTTTGCTAGTACCATGATGTTTTTATCACAGTGGCTTGATGTTTTTATCAAGTATAACTTCAACTTGGGTATTGTGATACTTCTGTCATAATTTGTTCCCTAAAATTGCTTTTGCTATTGTAGGTATTTTCTGGTTCCAGATTAATGTGTGGGCTATTCTCTCTAGCTCTGTGAAATATGCTGTTGGAATTTCCATCGAAATTGCATTGAATCTATATAGCAGTTTTGACAGTATGGCCATTTTAATGATATTGGTTCTTCTAACCCAGGAACAGCGGATGGCTTTCCATTTTCTGATATCCTCTTTGATGTCCCTTTTCAGAATGCTGTAGTTTTCCAAGTAGAGGTCTTTCATTTCCTTCTTAAGAGTGATTGATACATATTTCATTTTTTTGGATGCTATTATGAAAAGAATTGACTCCCTGATTTCTCTTTCAGTGTGTCCATTGCTTCTGTAAACAAAGGTTGTTAATTTGGGGGTGTTTACCTTTTAGTGGTTATGCTGCTAAATCTGGCAATTAAGTCTTGTAGTCTTTTGGTTGAATATCAGCAAATAATATCAGCTTAACTTCTTCCTTTCCTATTTTTATTCCTTTTCTTTTTTTTTCTCTTGTCTAATTGTTGTGGCTAGTTTTTCCTGGACTATATTGAACAGGAGTGATGATAGTAGACACCCTTGTCCTTGATCTTCGTGTGAAAGTTTTGAGAATTGGACCATTTAATATGATATTGGTTGTTGGTTTCTCATAAAGAGCTTTTATTAGTTTGGAATAAAGATCATCTTTTGCAACTTTCTGTAGGGTTTTGATTGCGGGTGTTGGATTTTGTGGAATACATTTTCTGCATCTAATGAGATGCCCAGTTGGTTTTTGTTTTTGAGTCTGTTCTTTCATAAGAAAATTAGATTCTTTAAAAGTCACCAGGGAAAGGATTGGTCACAGGTTTCAATGAAAGAAAATGCACACCAAGGTTTTCTGGCATGCGGTAGCTTTTTGTTACCTATTATCTAGTAGTAATGAAAAACTTAGAAGTTACAGAGGAATTGTTTTTATTTTGTCTCTTTTCATTTGCAAGACCTGCAGTTTAATGTTACTAATGAACATCTAATGGACAGATTCCCGGCTGCAAAGCAGGAGAAAGTGCCGAAAGGTCTTACAGAGCATGGCTTGCATCATCTAGTAAGAGTTTCGTTTACCTATCATTGATCAGCACCTCTGGACCCGACACCACATGGAGGGGGAATTGTACAGAGCACAGACAGTATTGATACACTCTGCCCATCCAAATAGCTGTACTGTAGCAGTGGAGATTAAACATAGGTTCACAACAGCACATTTCCATGCAATTCCATGACAGAAGAAGAAAACAGCTTGGTAGAAATGCAAAAATGGACTGCTAAGGGTGTTGAGCTGAAGGAGAAGGAAAGGAGAAAAGAAAGAGAAAATTAAGAAACTGTGATTTTCTGCTTTGACATAAGAATGGAGTAAATGAAACAAGTGGGCATTTTGAAATGTATGTCTTCGTCCCTGATGGGAGTGTGAGAGCTGGAAGTCTGGAGTGGACTGAATGCTAAATTTGTGTCATAGGAAATGTCTTATCTTAGGAATAAGGACTTAGGAAATGTCTTATCTTAAAGCCAGGCCTTACTTCTCAACTGCTGGTTCACCTCTCTCCAAACCAGTATAGAATAGTGATTTCCACAGGTGCAGACCTTGACTCTGCATGTAAATTGAAATGCTAATAAAGACATTAACATGTTGTGTTATATAGCATGGTGTTATAAAGCAGCATCTTCGTTTCTCTTTGAATATGTGGCCAAAATAATCAAAATAAGTTGAGCTCAAAGATGCCACTTCCCAGGCACAATGCCTCCATTGTGTTTTAAGAGCAAGTGAAATTTTAAAAGTAACTATTCCACATACATCTTCAGCAGAGTAATTGCTTTTCACATTGCAGAAAAAAGATAAGCAGGCAAATTTTATAATATAAAAAGTGACATGCATATGCATTAGGTAATGCTCTCATGGGTTTGAACTATACATTTGGCATTGTGTGCTATAACTCAGAAAGTCATGGTGATGAGATCTTATGCGAAGACATAGCTTGTTTTCTGAGATGAACAAAAGTAGGTAAGGAATAATTATATTATGTTTTGGTTCCTATACACAAAGAGTCTGTGATTACCATTTTCTTCATTAAACGAGTTAAGGTTTTGACATAAAAGTATTTTTATTGGTGTTATTATGACAAGTGGCCATGGAGACTTGTTTACTCTGAATAAAAATTGCTCTGAAATCTGAAACAAACCATCTGCTGACCACTGATTGATTTATTCATTCACCAAAGCAGATATAGAGAGCTTACAACTTGCAAAATAATATAAATACTGAAAGAGTTACTGAGAAGTACTAGTGTAGTTTCTGACTTCCAATAGCCTTTGTTTGGCAAACCATTGACACAAATTACATGAATACAAAATCGTGAAGTCATGAAATGCCACATTCCACTCAACTTTGCTATCTTTTTATCCACACAAAGTTAAGCATTGTAGGACCTTAAGGAGTGCTGGCTGTGAATCAGTACTCCATTTCCTCCTTCCCATGGGAATGGATCATTTTCTTGCCTGCAAAATCATTGATCTCCAGTATTTTCTACATATCTAACACTTTGTTCCTGGTCATTTCCCATTGTCAGTCACAGCCTTGTCATGTTGCTGATATGCCTAACTTTGTTCAGTTAATAAACATTTCTGTTGTGTTACTCTGTACCTTCAATTGTTCTGAGGGCTCAGAGTAGAATAGTAAGAAACATCATAACATTTCCTTTTTGAGTGTATATTCTAAGTGAAGATGAAGAAATATAAACATGAATGTTAGATTAAAGAATTAGTGTAGGGCTGGGGATTTAGCTCAGTTGTTCAGGCTCCTGCTTTGCAAATGCAAGGTCCCTAGTTCGATCCCTGGTGAACACATACAATAATGCTGGGCATGGTAACTCTCATCCACCAGCAGTACCGCATACCACATACCACCACAGTGCTGGGAGTGGGGGCTCACACCTGTAATCCCAGCCCTCAGGAGGCAGAGAAAAGTGGTTTGGTTTGAGTTCCAGGCTCACCTGGGAGCCTGAACTACAAAGTGAGACCATGTGCCCCCCCACACACATACAAAAAAAATAAAAAAAGAAATAATTAGTGTAAAATTGTAACAGCACACTCACAATAGAAATGATGAAGGTCAGCACTATTTCAGAGGAAACCATCAGGAAAAAACATTCTGAGCAAGTGACTTTTGAAAAGGTAGTAAAGGAACAAGTGACATGGATGTCTGGGGAAAGACAGAACTACAGTAAGTTCTGATAATTTTACTAGTAATTGGAATGCTTCCACAAAACCACATCCACACTCACCTAAGTCATGTAACTTATCAAATCTTTGAATATATTAGTAAATTATCTGCCATAACATAACTGTATCTAAATTATCTAGCCAGTATTTGCAGTTACTTATATTTAAAACCTGCCTATCATCTTTCACTAAGAGTTTATTTTTCCTGTTCATTTCTGTGGTTTTGTGTGTGTGTGCGCATGCACACACGTGCATGCGTGCGTGTGTGCATGTGTTGTAAATGATGAATCATGTTCCACTAGATGGATATACCACTGTTTTTTGTTTTGCTTTTCTTTTCTTCTTCTTTTTTTTTTCATTAAGTAATTGAGGAACTTTGAATTTTTTGTAGTTTTTAACTTTTAGGAAAGTATTGGTATGGGTATTTATATAAGTCTTTATGTTATCATATAGATTTCCTTTTTTTGGTCTTGTTCGGCTTGGCAAGCCAGAACAAAAAACAAGAGACTAGGTAACTTAAACAACAGAAATTTATTTTCCCAGATTTCTGAAAAAGAGGAAGTCCACTATCAAGACTCCAGCAAGCCTGGAGTGAGGTGAGGGCTGTTGTTTGGGAGACAAGTGGTCAGCCACCTCTTTGGTGACCGCGACTCTGAGTTCTGTCTGTGTTCTCGAACTCTCATTCTCAGGAGAGAATTAGAGAAGGATATTGCCCTCCTGCCCATGTTTAATGTGCACTGCATCTTTTAGAAACCCGTCTCCAAATGGAGCCATCCCTGGATGATGGTGCTTCAGTGCGAATTCTGGGGAGGACACGGATCTTACCTAGGGAGGAGCTAGTGTCAGGGATGGCGGTGGAGCCACCACCCAGCTGCTCTCCAGCGTCCCCATTCACGTGCCGGCCAGCACTGCATAAGAGCTCCGTGTGTTCACATCCTAGCCCTTTTTTTTTTTTTTGAACATGTAAATTGGTATCTGAATGTCTTAGTTCATTTCCTAGTTGCTGGGACAAAATACATGACACCAGAAACCTAGAAAAGAGGTTCACTTCTGGCTCATGGGTCAGAAGTTTCTGGCCACGTGTGTCAGGCTTTGCTGATGTGGCTGAGGACCTCTGTTGAGGACCGGCGTGGAGGTCAGCTGCGCACGTCATGGTGTCCACGACAGGGAGAGATGATGGAGTCTGGGTGGGACCTTGTGGTGCGGTCCAGACCGCCTCTCTGACAACCCCCTCCATTAGCAAGTCAGCTACCTGGCCCACGCCTTGCTCACCTTCCACAGGACCCGCCCAAGAGCACAAGAGTCCTGAGGACATCGTTGGTGTAGTCCTCAATCCTGAGTAAGGATTTAATTTCCACTGTCCTAGTGTCTAACAAACATCTTCATGGATTAAAATCATTTAATTTTTTCAATGAAATATTTGGCTCAATTATATACATATCTTTACTTCAGTTTGTATTTATTATTTAGCTTTAATTGCTCACAAAAGAATCTAGAGAAAGATCTTATATGTATCATTTTTATTTTCTCATAGACTGTGGCTTTTTTTTTTTTTTTTGCCATTATCCTAATAATACATTTCAAACTTTGGATACAAATTTAACATTCTTGTTAAAATTCCAGTTTATTTTCATGCTGATGACCAAGCTTTGACTTTGTATCAAAGAATTCCCAGAAGCATCCAAGTTTGTTCAAATATTTTGTTATCTTTTCCTAAAAGTTGTGTAGATTTTACTCTCTTATTCACGTCTATAAACTGTTCCATGTTAGTGCTTGAGTGTAATGCAAGGTAATATTTGGGTGTATGGGAGTTCAGTTTGCTCAGTACAATTTCTTCAAAGGATTATGCTTTCTGTTATGACCTTCCTGGGCCCTTTGTTGAAAATATACTGATCATAAATAAGAGTTCATTTCTGAACTTTCATTTATCTTCCATTTTATTATATACTTATCCTTCAGCTATTACTACATTGTAGCTTTAAGGTAAGTTTTGAAATCTAGAAATATCGTGTAAGTGTCCAAATTGTCTTCCTTTTACAAAATTATCTATACATGAAATTTGTTCATTTTAATATAAATATTACAGTCAGCTTGAAATTTGCTGCAAATTTCCTGCATAACTAATCATGGTTATTATTCATCCATAAATCAATAGAGAATTACTAATTTTACAATATTGAATCTTCCATTAAATTCATGAATACACACTGTCTTCCCATTTATGTCCTCTGCTTTGATTTCTATGATTTCTTTTCCAATATTAGGAGTTGTAACCAAGGCCTTGGGCCTGCAGGGCAATGACTCCACCTCTGAACTTCATCTCCTGTATTTTTATTTTCCTCTGTGCAGGCTCTGTGGTGCTTGCCCGGGCCGACCTATAACTTAGAATAGATAGTCCTGTGGCAGCCTCCAGAGTGTGCCACACTGTGCTGTCTCACTGTGCCACTTTCTTAGTCTTTCATTTTAAACTTTTTCCCATAAGCTTTGATTTATTTTCATGATAACATACATATAATTGCTTCTTGGATCTTTATTTTCAGAGAGTTTTCATTAATGTATGCACTTAAAATGCACCTTTATAACATCATATATTATGTTCTTGATTAGATGATTTTATTCCAGGAAAATGTTTGAAAATAAATTTGCATTTTTTACAAGCCTAATAATTTATAACTTCTAAAAAATAATTTTTAATTTTTCACTTTTAACCAGGATGATTATCTTTCTTTTTATCTTTCATGTTGTGCTGGTTAAAATTTTAAATATAATGAAAAAAAATAAAATTCTGATTATCAAATTCTCTTTTCCAAAATTAGGTCAAAATGTATTCAATTGACTGTATACTTTACATAAATACTAATCATGTTGAAAAAACTAATCATGTTGAATATTTTATTATAAAAAGTGCAAGATTATTTTTGGCTAACACTCTTGTACACTGAAGTGATTACATGGTATAAGTTTTTCACTCGAGAGTATGTTCCAATAATGGATTGCCATGTATAACACTCATCTTGTAATCCTGAGATAAGCTCAAATTGAACTATTTTATATAGCACTTGATGTAACTTGCTAATATTTAGTTAAGGAATTGTGCCCTCATCCTTACAAAGTATGTTGATCAGTGATATATTCTAGTCACAATATTTTAGTCTGTCTTGTGTTGTAAAAGTACTAAAAGTGATTTGAGAAATGTTCCCTTTCTGTATATTTTATGTAAAATAGTATTTCTTTCTTGTTTAATAAAAGTTAAAATTTTTGGCAGTTAGATTTGTAATTAGCTTCATTTTTACTTGTTTTTTTTTCTTTTCTCTTGCCTCCCAGTGCTGGGATTACAGGTGTCCACCACCACGCCCGGCACTGTGGTACATGGTACTGATTGGTGCTGGGCATGCCCAGCATTGGATGTGGTTACTGGGGGATGGAAACTGGGTCCTTGTGCTTGCAAGACAGGCACCAGAACCACTGAGCTAAGTCCCCAGCCCCATTTTTACTTACTGTAAGTCTAGTCAAGTTTTTTTTTTTTTTCTTGCGTGAATAGGTTAGATGATTTGTGTCTTCTGAGAATATGACTTTCTTCCTATCTGCCAGGATAAAGTTGATAGTATTTCTATGATTTTAATTTCTTATGATGGTGGAGATGTTTCCTTTTCATTTCTAATTTTGTTAATTTGCCTTATCAATTTGTCTTTGTCATTCTAGAAAGTGATTATTATGGTTTTTGATCTTTCAAGTAATCACTTTTTGTATTTTGGTGACATTAATTTTTCACTTGTGATTCTTTTCCTCTTTTATTCATGTAGATCTATGGTCTATTATTTCCTTACTTGTGATTGGCTTGTGGTTAATCTTATTTATCTAGTTTCTTAAATTGTCAGTCTACATGATTTGAGATATTTCTTCTTTTCTTCTATAGGCATTTAACAATATTTTTAAGCAGTATTTAAGCAGATTGCCATAAGTTTAAATATTTTGCATTTGTTTATAGCCAGCATACCATGTTTTCCTCTGAAACCAAATAATCTTTTGTCAGGATGTAATTTGACTTCTGAATATTGTTTATTTTCCTGTCTTTTGTTTTCCTTTGGAGTCTTATTTTTCCTCACTGTCATCAAGGAAAATGCTTTACATGATTTCAATCATGTTTGACACATTGAAACATTATTGTTTGGTGTATGTTGTATTCTCAGACGTGTAGAATGTACATTTATGCTTGACAGAATGTGTACCTGTTGCCATTAGATAGTGTTTTGTATGTGTGAGTTGAGTCAAATTTATTGATACAATTTTCTGGTCTTGTCCATTTGAGGTATTAAATTAGTAGATTTATCATAAACAATCTCAGTGGACATTTGTATATACATACACATACATACATGTCACATCATATCCTATATTGTTATCTATTTTCTTTTTATTGTCAGCTAAATTTACTTCAGCAGCCTTAGTGAGGGTTGTCTGCAGGATTTCAGTGGTCTGCCTTCAAAACACTATTCTGTTTCCTGAGAGAGAGAGAGAGAGAGAGAGAGAGAGAGAGAGAGAGACAGAGAGAGAGAGAGATGACACATATATAAAAGCAAAATCTAGTCTTCTTACAGCACCAGTACTTTCACCATTAGTTTCTGCCTCAGAAATCAATCTAAACACAGATAACTACCAAGGGCTTCATTTCTAAATGCTATTACTTTGGAGGCTGGAAGGTCAATCTAGGAATATGGAAGTGGATACCATTAGTATCGAATATTAGAGACATTAATGCAGCCAAAATAGATCTTTTTATTACTGTGTTACTGTTCCCTGCATCCCATTCTTCTACTTTTCTTCTGCAATATCATTGGAGTATTTGACATCATCTCTTATAAGGGCATGAGATTAGAGCTTACTATACCTTCAATTTGGCAAAGTTTACCTTTTCTTATGGGACTTCAAATATTTATATCTATCATACAGCTGGAGCTTTACCTAAAATGTACTGTATTTTTTATCTCATCTTTTTCTTTTCATATTTCCATTGCTGTTTTTTAAAACAGAATTTCTGTTGTACCATTTCAATTCTTTGTAAGTTTCTGTAGTATTCATTTATGAATTATTTTCTTCCTTGCTAGATATTATATAATAAATATTAATTTTTCACACTATACTTTAAGTTAATGCTGTCATATTCCAATAGAATACAGAAAATATCCCCTGTAACTCCATTTCCTTGTTATTTAATTACATTGTTTTCTCTTTACATACTGTAATTTGAGCAATCATCGTCAGTTGTGCATTTTTGAAAATCAAATCAATAGAGACACAAAATATATACAGTATCTTGAGATTTACCTAAAGAATTATTTTTCCCATAGCTTTTATTTATTTTCAATAGATTTAATTATTTTTCATTTTAGTGTTTTGTTAGCAAGGACTTTGCTATTAGCAGATTCTAGGTGCAGCTTGAAGACCATAAGGTTTTATGTGAGTTTCTTATGTCTCTATAACTCATTCTTCAGTTTTCTTATTGAATTTCAGGTTAATTTTCAGTTTATTGCTTGAAAAAATATTTTTCAACATCAGATATGTATTTATTTCTCTTCATTGAATTTTTGATGCCATATTATTAAAGTTTGTGTGACAGGGGATTTAGCTTAGTGGTGCTGCTGCCAGCCTTGCAAGTGTAAGGTTGTAAGTTCAATCCCCAGTAACACAAAACAAAACAAAACTAGTTTGTGTGACAGTGTCCATAAGGTTTGCCCCTTACACACAAGCCAACTCAAATCATCTTCTCTATGGTACAGAACCAGGTGAGTTTCTCATGTATCTTGGATAATGAGTTGGAATTTGAAAAAATCCTAGATGACCTGAGATTCACTTTTATATGACGTTTACAAGTTTTTCTTGCACCTGCAGTTTCAATTTACTGTATGATGTTTTTAGAATCCTAAATGGTTGATTTTTCATTTATTTCCCAGTTATATCAAAGGCTTGCATGGATATTTATTGACTGCACAGTTTGTCATTTTTGTCACTTTTAAAATTTAATGTGCTTCCCAGTCACCTACCATGCACACACACAGACGCACAGATACACATACACAGACACGCAGGCACAGACACACATACACACATACACACACACACACACACACACACACGGATTGGGGTTAGAGAACTTTGGAATATGAGACTAAGGGTTTTATAGAGAAAATATAATTTTGGCTACATTAGGAATCGCAAGTAGTAGAAGAATTTCATTTGACAGTAATTCATTTAAAAAGAATTTGAAATCTAAACAATAAGTAGTGAATTGCTAATTATTTCCATTGTGTGGAACTTTACTTGGCATTATTAACATGGCAAATTGAAAGAACTAATAGTAGGTTGACAATCACATTAGGGTTTCTGATTTCAACATTATTAAAATCAAAGTGTAAAACGGTTTTACTAATAAAAAGTTCAAAGAAGATGCTCAGCACTTAGCCTACAAAAATTTTACAAATATATGATTGTGGCAAAGGACATAGCATGAATGTTAGATATGAAGAAAAATGTAAACAGTGGCTTATATTCATTAGATTCTTACTGTGTTCATATACTATTATATGAATTTGACACAAATTCTTTAGTTTTGTCTGACATAGTCCTTTGTATAAATGAGGAAACTAAGGGGCCTAGTTGGCAACTTAATACTAAAAGAGTAAGTTGTCATTTTGGAATTTTCACCATGGCAGGCTGAGCTAAGAGTTGGGATTTTAACTTCTGTCTGAGTATAAGAAACAAGGTGCAATTCAGAAATTGAAGTAGAACTCTATAAAGAAAAGACAGAGAGGGTAATAATGTATGGATAGATTATCTGGAAGAGAAATAAGATTGCAGCAATATGTATATGTATATATATATATATATATATGTACATATATATACACATATATATATACAATATATATACATATATATATACAATATATATACATATATATACAATATACATATATATACAATATACGTATATATACAATATACATATATATATATGTACATACATACATACATAACTAGAGAAGGCCATTGATATATCATTGGCAAATATTATTGATACCAAAAAAACAGTTATAAAGAAAAAGTTCAAAATGAAATATGTCCCGTTGGTGGTAACTATCTCTGAGGAGGAAATCCGTTTTTAGGAATGGTCATTTTTTCCTCTTGGCATTTGTTTCAGGGTAGTGTTTGAAAAATCTCTGGGTTCTACAGATAAGGAGCCCTGTGAATAAGTTACAGAGCGTTCCCTTCCCAACAGCAGTGTCCAGGGAAGACAGTGTAAGCAGTAAGGAGAGTGTGAGGAGGAAAGACTTAAAAAGAATCTTTCTTCAAGGTTTGATGAAGGCTTTGCTTGTACGAGAATGGCTGTAGTTCCGTGTATCATGGAACACATGGCAACATATTTGAACTAACTGGAAGAAATCCAGAGCAAAGACAGGGAGTTAATGAAAGCAGCTTAATTTAGAATAAAAATAAAGGAAGAAATGACGTAAACATTGAATTATCGAACTACTAGAACAATCATATTTGTGGATATAGAGCAGGGAAACTGAGGAAACTCATGCACTGAAGTTATTATCTCTGTACTGTTTCAAGTATTAGGAGTAGAGGATGAACAGTGGAGAGTGGGAAAGACTTGGAAATGTTTTAAGCAAGAGTCAATTAGAAGTGCTTAAACACATTTTTGTGACATAGTAATACTGATGTGAGATTTCATACCAAAAATCTGTAGATTTCATATGGTTAGTTTCATGACACACTCCTAGAACATGAAACATTTGTCAGCATATTAAACTGCATGAAGTTCGCTCAGAATGTTGTTTCTCCTTTTTTGTGGTTAAGAATTATATTCCAAATTTTGAAAACGAATTTTTTCAGTGTTTGCGTGAAAGAGCCATTCAAAGGGGAAAATAATTTCTCTTAGAATGGAAGCAATTTCTACAAGTTAGTTGGTTGCATCTGTTCAATTCACATGTGTATATTTTAGGATATTTGATGTTGCTTCTATAAAAGAGTATAGATTATTTTAAAAAGAGATGTATAAAATATTTGCAGTTAATGCTCTTTTTTTCTTTCCCTTTGGGATTTTTTCCAGAGTTTCTTTCAGCAGTGAATATTCACCTCATTTTAAAAGCAGAGATTTCCTAAGGAGATTTAGGGGTGCTATTTGCCAGGTGCTCCTGGCTGTATTATTTGGCATAAGCTTCTGGAACAAAGTCCTCATCCTATAGGGCAGTGAACTGGAGGGCAGGGCCAACTTGGGCTCTGGGCATTCGCTTTGTTGCTGGCCCTGGCTCTGGGGCAGTCTCTCCAAGTGGGCGTTCCTGCACTGTACCATGCGGCTAGATAATAATTCAGGACATCCCAGGTTTAGTGTGATACCGGGAAGGGGGTGGGTTAGAAGAAGGTATGCTGTAACAGGAGATGGCGTTTGCTTTTGCATCCCAAGGTCAGTCCACGGAGGGCCAGGCAAGGCTGCCATGGAGGCTCCCACCTGTGCCGAGAAGGAGTTCTCTTACTTCGAATAAAAAAATGTAGCCCTGTTGGGAAGCTTAGAAGACGAACATTTGCCTGTCTGGGTTAATATTTAAATAAAATATTAAGTGATCTCTGAAAAACTAGTACAATTTTATAGATTTGTTTCTGTCTCTCAGAAAGGAAATGCCACCATTTTAAACAGTTATTTTATGGAAACTAAGTTATTGAAACTGGTCTCAGCAGTGTACACGCATAACACCAGCACTCCAAAGGCTGAGGCAGGAGATCAGTGTGAAGTTAAGAGAGCTCGTGCAGGGAGTGAATTCAGCTGCACCCTGAACAACCTACGGAGACTCTGGGGACTTTTTTCAGGGTGTATTTGTTCAGGAATAAATACTAACCTCATTTTTTAAAGACTAGATTTTTAAAGGAGCTTTGAGTGGTTTCATTTATCCAGTGGTGATCTCAGAAAAACAAACCAAGAAAAGATGAAACCAATTTATCGCTCATTTATTAGATGGTAAGTCTATGGGCATCTAAATAATGTGGGGTTTTTTATCATTTTCTTTTTCATATGATTAGAATTGCTATGTAATAGGTTCTGAATTATAAATATATCGCATATACACACATGCCTGTGTATATATATATGACCAGACTATTCCCAGTGTGAATCATATGGCACAAGAATAAATATGAATGAAGGTCACTGCCTTGACCAGGTAGTAGCAGCAGTTCCTCTGATGTCCAGGAAGCACAGATATGACAGTTTAAATTTGTTTAAATCACAGAACTATCTGTAAACACGGGGAGTCTGGGAAATGAAGACCTCCATATGTGGTCTTCTTGTACGTGGAAGGTCTTCCTGAGGAGATCTTCTTTGTGCAGAAGGTGTGTCCATTTTGTAGGCAGAAATGGCGGGGCCTGCTTCCTCAGGAAAATAACTGAAAGGACTTGATTCTGCTTGTGCAAGTGAGAATTTTTTTTTTTAACTTCTGCTATGATTATCCTAGAGAAATTACCATAGTAAAAGCTGTGGCACTTGCTACACCCACACAGACATATTCCTTCTGTTTATGTGAGAGGAGGCACCACTGAATTCAAACTCATTTTTTCCCTTGAATGCATTGTTCAAAAATACTTTATGAACACAACTATAATTTTACACCACATTCTTGAAGATTATAATTGTTGTCAATTGTTTTGAAATAAGCTACATAGAAGTATAAGGGAGAATCAATATTTAATAAAGAAAAGTTTATCAAAGTTACAGAGCCTACTTTTTGCACACTTTTGACTTTCATTATTAGTATATTTTTATTATACTGTATTTCTTAGTGACAAATTTTTCCACATTTATGAAATTCATCATCGCCTTTTAAAAGTGGAGCCTCATAATATGACTTAAATTTGTGACAGGCATTTGGAAAATGAGTTAGTTTTAGCAGTCCATGCCTTTCACAGTCTACGATGTGATAGAGTTAACAGTTCACATTGAAACCCGGCTCCTATATGAAGAGGCCCGGATTCCACATTCAACACCAGCTCAGTTCTGCTTCAGAAGATTGGCCACAAATGCTGGAGTAAATCCTGCTTCACATCCTTTGTGAGTTCTGAGCCTATGGATGATAATTCTTTATAAGCGTCTATCTTCTCATGTGTAAAATAAATATCATAATAGTCTAGGTCATGACACTAAAACTTACAAGTCTGACCCTAAGCAATGAAACCAGGCCTTGTATTTCCAAGCATGTTCTCTACTATTGAGCTATATTCCTGGACCTTTTAGAAGTTATTTTGTGGCATTGTTTCATTAAGTCAGGCTTGGTAAGATTTAAATTGAAATTAGGAGATAAAAGATCATTATCTATCATCAGGTTTCTGATGTGAGATACGAAGAGTAATTAACCCACACACAAGTGGCCAGGATGTAATAATAAATAATAAATATTTAAAAAATTTTCTTCTTGTACTGCTTTAAATCTTTCACATTTCCGGTGGAGAGAGGCTGTCCATGTATAGAGAAACAAATCAATGTCCACAGTGCTGCATGATTGCTTTCAACTGTCATCGCACCAACTTTGCTCTATGTTGCCAATAATGGCCAGTAACTATGAGTCTACCATCTGTACACCCCGTATACACAGTAGACCCACTAGTAGTACCACTTCCTAAGGTAAGGATGTTAATCATCAGTTACAGTATTATGTAACACAGGTCATTTTTAGGTAAATTTTACACTTTCAATTCAGTAGAGTTGTAACAGCAGAAAAAACACAACACATTAGCACCACTATATTTATGCACTCATTAAATGAAGGCTTTTTAACTAGGTCTTAGTCCATGTTTTTCATTCCTGTTAACTCGTTCAATTCTAAATGGGATTGTGTAGTAAAAATATCACTGAAGATCTGAGCTCGGCTGGCAGCTCCAGAACCTGGGTCAAAATATATAGGAAATGACTTTCCATAACTTTATTATCAATGTGTAGTTCGTAGCACTAATGACTATTAATTTGTACTGTTTTGTGAATTTTTTTTAAATGGGATATAAACAAAAATTTGTTGTGTTCAGGCTGTGATGGATTTTGTTTGCACTGAGTTTCTTTGAACTGGGCCTGTGACAACCAAGTCGATCTAATAAGTGAAAGGTTCACATTAAACTTCTCATTAAAAATGCATAATAAGGGGCCGGGGAGTTAGCTCAGTGGTTCCGGCGCCTGTCTTGCAAGCGCAAGGACCCAGGTTCGATTCCCCGGTAACCACATAGCAATACCCAGCAGCAACCAGTACCACGTACCACAGTGCCGGGCGTGGTGGCTCACACCTGTAATCCCAGCACTCGGGAGGCAGAGGCAGGAGGATTGTGATGTGAGTTTGAGGCTGAGCTGAGGGCCAGCCTGAACCACAAAGCGAGACCCTGTCTCAAAAAACCTAACAACAACAACAAAAAAAAGCATAATAATTTCTTTGGAATTACACATTATCACATATAAAATAAATTTTAAACTTTTACTTTCTGTTTATCTCAGTAAACTTGTATGCTTTAAAATTAGTGCAAGGTGCTTCAGTTCCAAATCTTCAACAGAATAAAAAACTATTAAACTATCTTAATTATCTTTGTTTTTAACAATAGAGAATATTTTTGCTTCCAGTTACGTAGAAAATACTGGTCACACATATAGAAATCTGAGAAAAATGAGATATTGAAAAATTTGAATGTATTTGGAGAATGAATATAAGCTGATAGATTTTTAAAAATTTATTCTAAGAAGTTTGATAAGTAATATTACTTGTTTCTTTTGACAGAATATCAAAAAGATTGAATTTTTAAGTTATATTGAATTTTTATGTTATATTTTAGGTCATATACTTTGTAGAATCATTTTTTCATTTGATACTTGTCTTATATCTTGAGTAGCCTGTGATTGTGTGTGTGTGTGTGTGTGTGTGTGTGTGTGTGTGTGTGTGCGTGCGCGCGCACTAAGATTGCTGTGTTAAAATTCAGGATAGAAACTACTATTTATCTTGATTCTTGAGTTTTTATGTTATCAAATTCTTATGTATTTCACTGGAAGATTTTTCTTCTTAAATTTTCAATTAATGAATTATTTTTTATTATCATGAAATTATAAATTATCTAATAAGATTACGGTATGACAAAATCTTCAATTTGGAAGATCCTTAGAGATTAATCTAATTTAAATTACAAATTTTATGCTTGAAGAAAATGAAGTCTGAGAAACTGAATTAGTCACTGAAAAGCAAGAAGGTTACTAGAACAGAAGCAAAGGCCTGGAATGGGAACCCGCAGGCAGCTGCCCCTCTGTAGGGCAGGGAACATAGTCACAGCACTGCTGTCACAGTTCCTTCTGAGACAGTAGCCCACAGTGGTCATGGCAGAGGCTGCACGACACGAATGCTTAACCTAACCATGCACCTCCTTTACGCACTAGCTTTATGAATCTGATAAATTTCCCAGCCCTGAATTCCTCACCTCATCTGTTATATACAGTTTTAGCACTGAACACTTCAGATGATCGCTCCGAGGAATAAAAGGCCTAAAGAATATGTAGCGTTCACAGCAATGTCTGGCACAAGGAACCTTATGAAAGCCTGTATTATTTTAAATTTTCTTATAGTTTCATTTTGTAGTGAAATTCATATTATTGGGAAATGTTTGAAAATATGAAAATGGATAAATAATGGTAATATGTATATTTTAATCTATGTATTTCCATATATTTCATGGTAAACTCTTATATTTTAGAGTTCCTTCTGTTTTACAAAATTGTGCTTAGAAATTTGATTTATGGCAATATGGAAATATAAGTATGCTAAATTTCATTTGCAGAAAATATCCAAAACACATTATAAGATTTCATTGTGGGTCTTCATGAAAATAAGAAATTCAACAATTTCAATGTGTCTGCCATCAAGACATATGATAAATAAGGACATATTGTTAGTTCTAAAGATAGCAGTTGGCACATCTATAATCAGAGCCTAATAAACCATATTTTTCTAAAAGTAACTTTAAAACATATAACATGAAAATTACCCACTTAGAGGTATATATGTATACTGTGGTATTCTCAAGTATAGTTTGGCTTATTGTATGAAACACATATCTGGGCCCATTAGGGTTAAGGTCTCTTCCCATGGGAAGAGTTATGGAAAATTGAATTTACAAAGGTTTTGCTCAGGCTTTGTGGGTAATCTTGAGTGTGTCCACTCAGTTGCTTGGGAGCCTCTGAGGGGATTAGTGAAGCACACTCCTGATTGTGTGTGGTGTGTCATGGAGGAGTAACCTTGGGCAATAGGCCTGGTCCCTTGTGCTTTTCTCTCTATGGCTTTTCCTCAGCTCTGCTTCTTGGTTGAACTAAGCCTGTTTGCTTTGCTGTGCTTTTCTGCCCTGCTGTTCCTCTGCTGGAGCCAGAAGGCCATGAATGGAATCCACTGAAAGCATGAGCCACTTGAAACCTCTCCTTTAGTTTGGGGGTGTCTAGAGCTGTGTCCAGGGAGAGACTAATACACATGGCAAATAACTGCACCACACCCCCAATAAAAACAGATTACCACAGCAATTATAGAAGGTGACAGTGGCAATTTGTCTCAAACCTTGTTTTAGGCAATATGAAAATTACCTTAAATATAATTCATTATCATGAGAAAACTGACATGTGAAAGGAGAACCACCAGTGATGCTTTTTGCATGATGAAGAAAAAATAAGTCAAAGTTAAACTTATGATCATCATTCATAGTACTCGTGAACACATCATGAGAGTCCTGACTGTGATTTTCTGTAGCCTAGGTTCTTAATGAAGCAGATTGAGATCAGACAGTATAAGCACGATCACATAACATGATTGCAAAGTTCAAAAGAAAGTAAGAGACCATGTGGAAGAAATGGCAAACAGAAATTTAAATGCCACATGAAATACAAAATAAATGTAGTAAAGAATGAAAATTATTGAAATCACAATGAATTCAGAAATGATCAGCCAGAAATCAGGGGAAAAAATGAAAATAATACAAAATAGTGAAGAAATTCTGGAAATGGAAAATAAATAATTGTTGGTAAAATTCATTGACCAATGATTAGATAATATGAGATGAAGAGAAATTTAATGACTAGAAACATTTACAGGTGTACTTACAGGAAAACAAAGGTAGTTCAGATAGGAGGCTGATTAAATTTAATGAACAAATTGTGAGAGCTTACCAGGGACTTTAGAATATATATGCAGAGTAGTCCAAGAAATCCCAAAAGCAAAAAATGAAAATTAAAATTAAATTTAAAAGATACAGAATTCTCAAAGTCAGTGAGGAGAGCTACCTACTTCTTACGCCCACAGCCATTTATGGGGACCATTCTTCACATGATGAAATTATCACAGTGTAGTTGTACCTATGATCCACTGTAAAATTATTTCACACTCTTCTGTAAATTTCAGTCATTAAACTGACATATTTTTTTCACATCATCAGTAGATTGGACATACCTTCAGGTTCAATCTGCAGTATTTATATTTTGCCCATCACTTTTTCAGTCAAGACAAACAGTGAGTTAATCAATTCTCATCTGCTCTATAGAGTGTGCTCATACTCTGGATGTGTGACTGCTTCTTCCTGTGTCAATTTTAGGTTACTAGTGTGAGTTGACTGAATTCAGGACCAAAAATGTGCTGTGTTAAAACATTGTGTAATGTTTACACACTATTCAACATTATGTGCACATCACAGATACTCATACAGACAAAATGGCACTCTGTGATTTTTGTTTTATTTATTATTCTCTAATGTAATTTAAGTGCTGCATGTATATGTAACTTAATATTAAATAATAATCACATTTGAGAGTGTGTTCCATGTATTTGACAATACAGTAATTAACTACCACGGGCCAGTCGGGCCTGATGTCAGCTCCCTCTTAGTTTCTGTGCATCATTGGGGATTTATTTTCTTTAAATAGAAATCTGTGACGCATGGGAAGGAAACAAAATACCGAGAAGTGCACAGGGAATTCTCGTTTCTCCATTCTGTGACTTTCATTTTCACCAGTGCCTCTATTGGTAATATCCGGGGTGTCCTGATGCCAAGCAGAGGTTCTCTGGGGGAGTACTGCATCTCTTACTGTGGTTTCTCCCTTCAAAGATATTTGGATGAAGATAATTTCTGGTGGATTTAACCAGATGCCAGTAATCCACCACTCCCAAATCACTTAAGAGCTCTTATTTGTTATATTTCCCTTTCACTCCCTCTTTTGTGTGACTATTTTATTACATACCATTGACCATAGGATAGGAAATGGCCTTGGAATGCAAAGCAATGCACTGCCACCATGATCACCTCATAAAGCATAAGTGTATCCCTAGATATTTCTCAGATTATATTGTAACCCAAGGACTCAATGAATATAACTAGAATGGAAGAACTAATACACAATATAAGCTAGCAAACATTGCATGAGGCCCAGGTATATCTTGACACATGTGCAGTCTAGCAGTAAAGGATTCGTTTTTAAAGTATATTTTCTTATCTATTGAAAAATTTTTTCTTAGGAATACTAAGTAAAAGGTCAATCAAGCTCCTCATATATTCAGATTATATGAATTCCAGATATTCAGATCTGAATATGAGCTAGGGTATATGTACATCTGGATAAGGTCTCATTTCTTGGTGTATTAGTAGATATTACTGCTATGGGGTAGGAAGTGCTGTTTTTGTAATGAATCCCACAGAAGTTCCTTTCAAACCTTCTCAGTACAACTTTCTCTGGATATATTCCTATAAATTATTCCCATTGAACTACTTCAAAATGTTTCACGTACACTTCTAGACATTCAATTAAACATTGAGATATTGGGAAAGCTGTCAAAAGTAAAAGGGAAAGACACAGAAAATAGAATTGAACATAACATGCCTCTTGCTATCATGAGTTTTATCTCTTCAAATCACTAAAAAATCTATTTCGTGTTTGTAGGGGTTTATAAAGAAGGTGACACAGAAAAGGACATAAGTCTGATAGCATGTATTTGGAAAAGTGTATTGTAGACATGTAGAAAATTTACATTTATTTGAATCTTAATTGAATCTCACATTTATATATTTTCTATTTTTTTACTCTTCATTTGGAAGACCATACAAGATAAATGGAGAGTAAGTACTTATCATAGTACGATGAAAGTAATTTTACTGTACATTGTATCAGCATTTCCTAAATTTGAATGTAATGGTTGCATGAAATTCATTTGGAAAGTAGTTGGAGAACCACGTTTGGGCTGAGTTGTTTGTAACACTGCAATAAAATGTGTTGAGAATATTTGCAAACTTGCAGTATCGTCCAAACCCACACTGTGAAATCTTAGGCCTAGACATCTGTCATTTCATGGAAGAGTAATCAAGAAATCACTGTTGAGGAGTGTTCAGCTGTTCTTTGGCTTTGCTGACGTGGTCTGCCTGATGGGGGCGGGGCTGATTTCCCTCTGCACTTCTTTGTACCTATGCATTCAGTTGTTCACACCATGAATGAGGGTCCCGTGATCGTCCTCACCTTCTTGTGCTTTACTTGTAAGTGAACCTTAGTGCCCTCTGCAAGTAAATCTCCGTATTTTGTTTATCCTGGAAAAGGATGGTCACTCTTTACTACTGTGTCATTTCATTTCCAAAAATTTTCCCCCATGCCAAAGTTCCATTACCCGATGTGTTGTCCCATTGACTCCTCCCTTGTTCTTTCCCAGCATCCTGTGTTAAATGATGGGTGCTGTTTGCCCATATTGCACTCAATACTTGCCCTGGTTTTAGCCCTCTGAGTCCTCAACTTCTTTAGAACATGATGATCTCATTGATTCTCTTCACAAGAAGCATTAAGTAAGTGCCTTAATAGGCAGCATCCTCTGACAAGTTATTTTAGAAGAATGAGTTAGAATGAACATATTACAGAGTCCAGAATATTAGTCAATTTTACTCTATACACTTGCTAGTTTATTTTAACTAATGCTAAAGACAACATTCCATCGAGAAATTAAGACACTCTGTACATTGTAATTATATGCTGAAAAAAAGCAGCAAAGTTCATGTTGGAAAGGATAATTATATTCAAAGAAGGAAGCATTTCCTTTTTATGGTGAGTAGGAATTAGGGAAAACAAGATGATATCTTTTTTCTTGCCCCCCATAGATATCTTTTTTTTTTCTTCAGTGTTGTCTGAAGTCTCCAAGATTTGTAGTATTTGATAAAGTCTCTAGAAGTCTGTGTAATTAAAAACACAGTTTAGATACCAAAGCAAGCAGTACTGGCAACATGAATTTTGAATAGCCTGAGCATAGAATAGCAGGAAGAGTAGAAAGTACACCCAATGTCGGGAGGCTCACTGGTGGAAGTATCACTTACATACAGTAAAACACCAAGCTCCAGGTACCGTGTTGGTTAAACTGTGGAACTGCCATTCATCAGGACTGGATGACTCACTCAAGTTACTTAATCTGTAGGGAGCTGAACTTTCCGACTTCATATTATTTTTCTAATGAGAAATTATGTGATTGTAACACACAGAAATCACTTATAATTAGATATTTCAAATTTTTGTCCCAAGTAGTTTCTATTTAACTCAAGCTATAGCTGAAAATAAAATAATTTTCATGTTAAAATAGTAAAAAAACTTTTAGGATATTGTCAAATCTAAATTTAAGTAAATGTGTGTGTAGTTCTTCTCGAGTCATAATCTGGGATGTTTTAAAAACAATATTTTATCATATAAATGTTTAGTGCCTTCTCAAGGATATAGATAGTCTTGATTTTGTATTCATTGTTTTCTTCCCCCAAAATACTTTGTGGTATTCCAATCGTGTATAAGTAAGTATGATAGTTAAAAGGGCAAAGTGTTACCAGTTTCTAATGGTTATTAAAAGTAGTGAATGCTTTGTATTATCTAAAAGGTATTTCTTTTATGTTCATCATTTCAGATACTTTTCATATGTTCACCTTTGGGAGGTCAATTAGACTTGAAGGTTTTGCACTTTAAAATCTACACACCCAGAAAGTCAGTTCTTCTCACTCTCCTTGCTGGTACCTCCTCTTAGAATTGTCAGACCCAGAGGACTTCCGACTACCTTCCTCTGCCTTGGCCTTGTAAAGAAATTATTCTCCAGGAGTGAATCATTTTACCTGTTTTTCTCATTAATCTCTTTCCCTCAGAGCCTCAAAAGCCATGATTTAAAATCAAATTTTGAAATGCTGCTTGTACCTAATAAGTAGATTTGATTAATAGCTTTCAAAATGTATTAGACTGGCTTTAGAATTTTTGCTTAATTCATCTCCTGATATCTTGGGAAAAGTAAAACCACGTGGAGCCAAGATCCAAAGGAAGAGTGGAAAGAATGGGGAAGGTCAGCGAGATCGAGTGTGGAGGAGAGAACATCACCGCCCACATCTGCGCCCTGAGCCAGAACACAAGTGGGGAGACCGGCCCGACAGCACAAGGGACGCGTGGGAGAGTATGTAGGGGTACAGGAAAAGGAACAAACGGAGAAGATGAGGAAAGTGGGGGGTGAGAATATCCATAGGTTGAATTTTAGGGTATAATAAGTACATTTATTAAAAACTAGAGAGAATTACTAGTATGTCCTAAGCCAAGCTAAAGGTATTCTGAATATACACAGCTGGTGCCAATATTTTGCCAGGTAATCGCACTGCATTTCTTTCTTTGAAGCTGGGAGTTTGGCATCTTACCGTGTGACGCACCATGCAGATGGTCCCTTTCACACAAAATAAAGTATGAACTGCGGCAGAGCAGCACGAGTCAACTTCCATCTCTGCTTCCCCACCCCTACAGTAGTAGGGGAGGACTAGGGAGAGTATTATGTTTTATTCATTCACTGTGAATGTTTTAATTTGCATTTTTAATGTTTTCCAAGGTGAGGGCTAACAGAGCTGTGAAAGAGCTGAACATCCTGCTTTACTTGTTCCTCTGACATCTTTAAAACTCGCAGCGCCGTGCCTGCCGCGGGGTCGCCCTGACGACCAGCAAGGCGCTGGCCCATGCGGCCTCCGACATGGGAATAGGTCCTTGTTTATTCAGAAACAACAAGCTATCTCCTTATGCTATTGTAAAGATAAGGAAGAAAGTATGGAAATACACATTGGGGGAAGAGAACTTGGAGGCAGATCTCTAGTACTGATCCACATCTAAATCGTGACTTAGAAAAACACTTATGTGTGGAGATAAGCACTGAGAAAATGAAAGCAAAGTGGACAGGGTCTGGGCCACTTATGTTCACCTGTCTGTAATAAAGTGAAAAAACTCAAGTAGCACAGAAAATATCTCAGAGTATAGTTAAAAAGAAGATGAGCTAAGCAAGCATTGTTTTGTGTTTTTCAGATCACTAGGGCAATCCTCAGGCATCGCGGGTGTTGTTATTTCAGTATAAGCAATATCCCAAAATGAATTTGAATTCTTGTGCAGGTCCCTTGCAGAGGGACCAAGAGACTTAAGTTAATTCCCTGGGTCAGACAGGAGAGTTGGCAGCCGCAGTGAGGAAGTGTTGCCCACATGGTGTTGCCAACTCGTGGTTCTGACCCGCAGGCGCCATGCCAGGAGCTGCCAGGAAGCCAAGTGCATGGTGCTTCTGTGATATAGACAAACAGGATCTGGGGAGCATGCCTGACCACTTAGAGTCACGGTCACATTTGCTTGGTGTCTGGGCCAGAGTTTCCTGAAACAAAACATGGCTTTTCCAGTCCCCAGCACAACCATACTTCTCATCTGTTACTTGACCGTGAACAGGATTTGATTGAGCGACCTGAATAGCTCAGTTCAGTCCTTTATTTCCTAATTATGATCACTGAATGGAAGTTGGCAGAATTTATTTATGTGTATGGCGAAGACTAAAGACTTCTTCTCAGTTGCCCACAGACACCAACTATTTGTTAGTTAGATGTAATTGCTCCATCTCTACCATTGAGGCTTTATTATTCTTTCATGAAACAAACATATAAATATTGTATTGTTTCTCATGAGATTCTTAGGAATTTTGATGTTCTGTAGAAATTTCTTCTCTTTTTGCATAATTATTTGTAGTTTGGGTGTTTATGTCATACTATTTATATTTTAATCCAGTGATATGGCAGTCAGTTTTTTAAAAAATTGTACAAATTTATTGCCTTTAGGAAAGAAAATGTTTGAAAGGGTTTAAAGTGTTCTAACTTGTAAAAAAATTTCACAACTATAATGTTTTAACATATTTTTTTCTTAGAGAAACTTTCAAAATATGCAACTCAGCTTATGTTTTGGAAATAGATTTTTACCCGCTGGAGATGTCTTTAATATCAGTAACTTTGGATACACCATGCTGTCATCAATGAAATCTTAAAAAGTCATTCTCTTTACTAAGCAGTGTTTCGCTGTCAGGAGCACATGAGTATACAACATTATATTTGCTGAGGATGTTACAAAGGCACAGGGTTGGAGTGGTTGATGAAAGATTGATTGATTCAATGATGGGAGGTGATGTTGGAACTGGGTGTGTGAAAGCATGGACTGGACCTGGTGTGCGTCCGCCACAGCTGGTATCGTACACGCTCAGAGTAACTGATTGTCGAAGGTTTGCACATTTTAAGGATTTTTTCAGATTCCTCTGCATTGATGTGAACTGTTAGGGCCCTAGAGTTTGTGAGCCTGAGCAGCCTGTGGAAGAGAATTAATGAAAAAGTTCCAGCACGCTGTGGCAAGGCTGCAGGGTGGCACTTGGGGCCTTGCTCCATTCACCTCTCTGTCCCAGGCTGAGTGAATGTAGATGCCTTCTTGGCTTTTCTGCAAAAGAGCATACTACCATGTAAATGAGTCCTAG
>PVIR01015817.1:0-37631 GCA_004026965.1 Petromus typicus
AAAAAAAAAAAAAAAGTTTTTACGTGGTCACTTGTTGAAGGCAGACAACACATCACATTTCTTAAATTGACAGGTAATATAACTACCTGTCATGGAATATTCTATGAAACATGGAATATGAAAATAAGTCATTAAAAATTGAAAATCATGAAAATCAGAAAGGGGCAAGTAAAAATAATTACGTGTGCTGATTGTAAATGTAAAATAAAATCCTATAAAATGCATACATAACTGCTAAAACTGGTATGCTAGTTTTGAGAAGTCATAGACTATGAGATAATGTATATGAATATTAATTAGGTATTTGTAGGCTAGCTATGAACCATGACAAAATAATATATAAGTACTGCTTTAAATTTTAAGTACTCAGAAAATTGGGCATATATTCAACCTTTAATATTAAGATTATTGATGAGAAAGTGTCAAGGAAACAGCACAAAATTATAATAAGTTCATAAGTTAACAGGCTTAATATTCATAAAATTCCTTTTGTTTGTTTGTTTTTGAGACAAGATCTCGCTTTCAAGTTCAGACTGGTCCTGAAATCAGCCTTGAACTCAGCAATCTTCCTGCCCCTTCTTCCCGAGTGCTGCGATTACAGGCATGAGCCATCACTCTTGGCACTGTGGTGTGTGGTGCTGATTGTTGCTGGGTGTGAGTCTCCACACCCACCCTTGTTGTATGTAGTTACCGGGGATCAAACCTAGGACTTTGGGCTTGCAAGACAGGTGCTGTAATCAACGAATTAAATCCTCAGCCCCAAAATTCTTATAATTATATCAATCTACAAATTAAAATTCAAGCAACTATTTGAAATGAAGGAAGGAAGCTGTGGTAAAATTCACATAGAATTGAAACAGTTTTGGAATAGCCAATATAAATTTAAGAAAGGCCAAAATTTAAGGAATTATATTATTTAATTATTGTCCTAATGTAAAGCTACCAATAATATGTTGTCAGGCAGAATCTGGAGAGTAGTTGATCATCGAGTTAAGAAATTTAATTGGATAAAATTTATATTTCTATGATATCTACACACTTTCTTAGGGAAAATTTGAAACTTCCAGAGTGGTTGGAAATAGAAAGAGAATCATAGAAGAGAAAAAGGAATCACATCGATCATTAGTCAAAAATAATATATTAGATTAAAAATGAAACAGGAAAATGTAAGTGAAAGAATGATAAGAACTGATAAGGCAGTCTGATGTTGAGGCAGAGGCATGGCTACTTTTGGGGGTTTTTAGCCAGATCTATGTTGAGAATCAAGAGCAAAGACACCAGCAGAATGATTTAAAATGTTTTGAGGTTGGCCAGGAAGGAAGCTCCAGTAAAACTGTGCTCTGCAAAGATAGAGCAAAGCAGATCTTGTCTGCTGATGCAGAACAGGAGAACAGAAAAGACGGCCAAGGATGCCACAGGAAGCAGCAGGACTCCACTCTTTGTAGTCTCAGAGTTGCACAGATGTAACATTCTGCTTTGAAAAGGAATCCCCAGAGCACTATATTCAAGAATGGCAGCCTCTGCACTATGTTCCATGATATTCGAGGCCTAAGGAAGTTGTTCTAAAATGCCTAGCTACAGCTGCAACTGGCATCAGATCTTGGCATTATCCATGTGACACTGGTTGTAGGTATACTAGGAATGCAAGAGATGAGAGGTGAGAAAGGCTTCAAAACTAGATTTCAGAAGAAAGCCTGGGAGGCCATGCAGTGTGCCCTTGAGGGAAAAGTGCAAACATATGAGTGTGAGGTGCAAAGGAGACTCCAAAAGTCTGTAAAGCCCAGGTGCACAGATCATCTGAGGTCAACTGCAAAAAAAAAAAAAAAAAAAAAAAAAAAAAAAAAAAAACAGAACAGAGGAGGCCCCGGGGAGAAGCCAAGCGAGCTACAACCACTCAGTGCCACAGGGAAGAAGCCATCCAATCCATGGAGAATCTACAACTTATCACAGAATACCAGGGTTTCTGGAAGCAGAACTGTGCCATTTAACATTGGCCTTACTGGAATTCGGACTTGGCTTCATTCCTTTCCTTTGTAATCCTCTATTTGTATTTTCTGCAATGAGAATGTCTCCTTGTGTGCCATTGAATTTTGGAGATGTTTGACTTTCCTTTCATTTGTACTAGGATTTATAGCTACAAGTTTGCTTTAAATCTGAAAAGAGACTATGGACTTGGACTCTTTAGAAAAGCTAAACTATTAAGACTTCGGCCACAAATCAACAGGCATGAAAGGTAAAAATGTCGGCCAATAATCACTAAAATTCGTAAACATTTTTCTCAGCAATTGAAAATAAATGAAAAATTTGAAGAGTAAGTACATTCTAATGCAGAAGAGGATGGCTACAGAGAATAATTATTGTGTATTTCAGAGTTAGAACAAAATACTTAAATGTTTTTACTATAATGATGTAAATCTCGAAGAAGCTAAATATGTTTAACTTGATTTAAATATAGTGTAATATATGCATTATCAAAACATAACATGATAGGGCCGGGGAGTTAGCTCAGTGGTTCCAGCGCCTGTCTCGCAAGCGCAAGGACCCGGGTTCGATTCCCCGGTAACCACATAACAACACTGGGTGTGGACACCCACACCCAGCAGCAACCAGCACCACATACCACAGTGCCGGGCGTGATGGCTCACGCCTGTAATCCCAGCACTCGGGAGGCAGAGGCAGGAGGATTGTGATGTCAGTTTGAGGCTGAGCTCAGGGCCAGCCTAAACCACAAAAGCGAGACCCTGTCTCAAAAAACCTAAAAAAAAAAAAAAAAAAAAAAAATACATAACATGATAGCCTATTAATTGCAGTTCTTAAGTCAGTTAAAATAAATTTAATTTAATATAGTAAAAGCAGAATAAAAAATATATCCAACTACAAGAAGTCAGCTTTGTTGTTCTGTGGTTATTGCATTGTATAAAATCAGCAAAAACTTCTTAAAAAATTAAAGAAAGAAACTATAACTTAGAAACAGGAGAAATGAAAGAGAAAAACATTTTAAATACCACAGCCAGTACAAAATAATGAAACATTATGAGTGTTTTTGACAACAATATGAGAAGTAGGATGAAATGAGTAAATTATTTGAAAAACACAACTTGTCAAACCTGACGAAGATTAAATAGAAAGTTGGTACAACTGTACGTGTGTTCAATCAATTTAATTCACTGCCAAATTATTTCCAAGAAAAGCCTCTATTTTTCCCCTAGTGAGTTCTATCAAATATTTGCTGGCGCAGTAAGCGTCAGCCCACCCAGACTCCTCTCTGCTGTGGAGTAGGAGTGAACAACTGCTGCCTTTCTCATGACTGTAGCCTAACTCTGAGTCAGTCATGGCAAGCTAGCTTCAGGAAAAGCGCGATCCACTATAGCGTCAGAGCTCAAACAATGTAAGGTTACAAAAATCAGTGAATCAATTTATACAAATTTGTGCAACATTTAAAGATCAACATCATACACTATAATAACAATGCAAGTAAAAAAAAAGAAGACGTCTGTTTTAATCAATATAGAGGACGACAGTGAACTAATTACACAGATATCTATGTTGGGAAAATTCAATTATCCAAATAGAATCAGAGGCAAAAATGTGGTTCACAAGAAACCTACAGAGAGCCAGATGTATTTTTTTCCTCTGGGACCTCTCAGTGTGATTTCTGACTGATAGACTAGCGAGGGAAATAAAACAAGAAATCAAATTTATTATTAGAAAGTAAATAGTAAAATGCCACCTATTCATTGATAAGATAATCATAGAGTATGCAAAGTTGAAAGAATGCATAAAATATTCAAGTTAATAAGTGAGATTACAAGGTACAGAATATTAGGATGACAGTCTTATGGTTTCTCTCTGAACGTTAATTAAGTGAAAAAATGTAAAATCTTTAAAATATCATTAAAGTAGAATACTTAGAAGTCTTTTTCTAGAAAATAATGCAAAGTGCTTATATTGAAAATTAGCTTCAGTTGCACAAAAAAGTAATACTAGAAACAGAAAAAAACTTACAAAAGGTGTTTTTTGCAAAATAAAATTTTAGTATATTCATTTATTAATAGCCAGTGTTATTCACCTGGTCTATTTCCTAAAGGGAGAAAGTTGAATAGATCCCATAATTGCAAGATGTTTCACTAGAGAAATGAACAAAATGTCAAAAATTTCATTAGAAAGATGGCACCCAAAATATTATTATAAAAAACAAAGGTAAATTTCAAGAGCTCAGTAAAATTTCAATAATAAAAATAAAGCACAAGGACTGATGGCATAGCTCTGTGGTAAAACAGATGCTCCCTGGTGTTTATGAAGCCATGGGTTCGAGTCTCAGCAACAACAAACAAATACCCCCTTTTTATGAAGACAGGGCATTTGTATGCACTCAAGTATATCTCTAAAATTATTGTCAATTAGAAATGAATAAATAATACATTTATCATAAAGAACAGTGAAGGACATCATAACTCAACAATTAAAATACTATTAATTGAATACAGCTAAATAGTCAGACAAGTCTTGACGATGTGCCCCCTGGTGTGAGCCCCAAAAAGCACCATACCATCCCTTATGTGCCTTCTCTGATAAAATGCATAGCTTGATTTATATGAAACATTAGACCATTCACAAGTTACTGTCATTTAGCAAAGTAACGGATCTGTTCTTTTCTGATCAAAACAAGATGATGAGGTATGCCACCATTAAGAATCTTAAGGAATTATGATTAACATAATGCAATGCATGATGCTGAGGTTCATGTCTATCTAAGTAAAAATTGCTATGAAAGATAACAATAGGATTATTGGTCAATAGGAAAATCAGTTTGGTAGCATTTTTAACTCTTTCTCTTGGACAAAAATTAAATGAAACCTAAAGAGCAAAATAACTTTGTTTTCCTTTAGAATTTTTTCCTATTTATTATAAAACAGAATATGTATATTCTTGCATCTTCATACACCAAAAAATGTTAAAAGTAATTAAATTTTGCAGATTTTGATCTAAAGAATTTAGAGTTTGGGGATTTTATTCAATGGGAAACAAATGTAGTGTTAGATGACCAAACAAAATGAGATTATTATTGTTAATACTGGAAATCGACTTTACATTTCATAATATTATTGCATTATTACAGATTTTTGTTTTTCTACATTTACATTTTTGTATAAAACAGTGCTTTGCTCTTGCATTCTGAAATGATTAGGCATTAAGAGAGACAAATGATGTATAAAAATTAGTCTGTAAGCGTTGGGAAAATGCAGACTGAGCACAAAACAAATAAAGTAAATGGAACAATACTGTATTTTGACAACTATCTAAATTAGATTAAAAAATTATAGAGTGAGATGAAATCTCAGTGTTGTTTTCATCTGCATCTCTCAAATGACTAATGATGTTGAGCATTTCTTCATATACTTCTTAGCTGCTCTTACTTCTTCTTCTGAAAAGTACCTGTTCATTTCAGATGATCATTTTTGAATTGGGTCTTTAAATTTGGGTGGGCTGATTTTTTAAATCTCTTTATATATTCTAGATAGTAAACCACTGCCGTTTTAGAATTAGCCAGCAACAAATGTTGGCGAGGCTGCAGAGAAGAAGGAACCCTTCTCCACTGTTGGTGGGACTGTAGACTCATACAACCCTGTGAAAATCAGTTTGGAGACTCCTCAGAAAGCTAGGATTGGAGGTCCCATTTGATCCTGCCATCGCTCTGCTAGGTGTATACACACAAGAATTAAAAGACTCATATCACAGTAAAATATGTGCATCCATGTTTATAGCAGCTCAGTTTGTGATTGCTAAATCTTGGAAACAACCCAAATGTCCATCACTGGAGACTGGATAAAAAAACTGTGGTTCTTCTACAGAATGGAGTATTACTCTGCCATAAAAAATGATAAGTTTGAATCATTTATACTTAAATGGACATACCTTGAGGATATCCTCATAAGTGAAATAAATAGGTCACAGATATGTAAATATTGCATCTTTTCTCTGATATGAGAAAATAAAGATGTAAATGAGTTCTAGATTTGTATGTTATATATTGTGAAATGGAAAATACTCAAAGTGAATTAGGGTGAAGGGGGAGAACTAATGAGATTATAACAAAAAAGAAAGGAAACAAAGTTTATGTATATAGGGGTGGGATTGGTAGGGTGGGTAGGGCTATGGGAAAAAATGAGAATTAAGTTGTGTCATATACTGGTACAAATTTTCATTGTTGAATGCAATCATGATGTGTACATGTAATGTACCAATAAAGATTACAACTTAAAAAATTATACTGGAAATTTTTGTTGTGATTTTTCAAGATATGATGTAATTAAGACATTGTGAAATACATACTTGCTTTATTCTTTTAGAAACTTAGATAAATATAAGCAAAATAATAGAGAAATAAGTGAGTTAGCAATACACTTTTAGATGGGCATAATTGCTACCAGAAAGAGGAAAATGAAGGCGATGGCCTCATAGAATAATAATGTCCAGATCAACTATCTTGAATCAGTTAATATTTACAGTTAATGCCAAATATAGTGTGTACAATTTTTGTTTGATAAATACCCATAATTTACATACGACAGAAATGTCTGGTGCCCTCATATCTAGGAAATTATTAACTACTCTGATTTATGCATAAAATCAAAAAGAGTTTTCATTTTTTCAAATGAAAAATTTTTGTGTGCTGAGTAGGTACTGTGCCATAGGAAACTGCTTGACTCTAACCTGTTACTTCTTTTATATAAATTAAGAGAAAGAAAACCAATTTTTATGCTGTTTATACAGTTCATATGATCATGAAAATTACGCAAAGGTTTTGAAAAGAAAGCATTTGTTTATGAAAATAAAGCATTTGTTTATTATCATTTTGTTTATTAAAAGAAAGCATTTGTTTTGAAAAGAAAGCATTTGTTTATGAAAAGAAAGCATTTGTTTATTGTCCTCGGACAATTGGTAAATGCTCAAGGGCCCTATGCTATTTCACAGAAATTTCATTAGGTAACTTCACTTATTCACTCTATTTAAAGAGAAAATCTTAAGTAAAATAACTATCAGACATGAGTAGTCAAAAGTAAATAACCACATAGTTTAAACTGACATCTTTTATGAATAATAGAGAAATAGGTACTAAAATTTAGTGAACATTATATGTCACTGTGTAGAAATCAATGTGTAGACAAAGACATATAAATCATAGATACAAAGCTAAGATGTTTTAAAAAGCAAATATATTTCAGAAGTTTTCCTTTGTAGTTTTTTACTGACAACATCAATAATTGCATAAAATTACTAAAAATCACAGTATGTGAGTCCAGGGACTCAGTGGTTCTGATGCAGCAAACACATGGATTCAGGTTCAATCCCCAGTCCCAACATACAGCATGGAAACTCACACCCACCAGCAGTTAGTGGTAGGTGTGGTGGCCATAATCACAGAAGTGAGCCAGTAATCCTACCACTCAGGAGACAGAGGCAGGAAGACTGCCATGAGCTCGAAGCTGAGCTCAAGGTCAGTCTGAAGTACAAAAGTGAGACCCTGTCTCAAAAAGAAAAAAAAAAAAAAAAAGAAAGAAAAAAAGAAATCACAATGTGAAAGAAATACTCAACTCAAGCATTTTTAAAATCTTTTTCCATATGTCAGATTAAATACTCTTTTTTAAAATTATCTTTATTGGTACATTATGAATACACAAGATAATCACATTCAACATTAAAAGTTTGTACCAGAATATGACATGACTTGATTCTCATTTTTTCCCTTTTCCTCCTGCCCTGCATCCCGCGCCCACTATATGCATAATCTTTATTTTCTTTTTTCTTTATTATTACCACATTCATTTTTCTCTCATTATTTACTCTTACACTCTTTCCTTTGAAATATCTTCTACTTCACAATATCAACTATACATTAAATACTCTTTCACTAATCAATAAAAGTCTGATGAAAATAACTTCTCATATTGTTTGCTTGATAGAAGAATAGGGAAAATTGTAGGGCCCTGAGGATACTTGGAATATATATTGAATTTTCTTCTAATAATTTAAGTGATACTGAATCGAATAGCACATGTATTAAGCGATGGATAAATTATCATCAAAAGATGAGTATATAGCACATCATGTTTATCAAGACTAGTGTCTAGAATGTTTGATTTATCTTCTCACTCAATTTCAAAAAATACACAACTTTGACTATTTAATAATTTTTATTAATTAAAATTCTATTTTCACTTCCTCTATTATTTTTCAGTGGGGATGCAAATATTTTTATGTTCTGCTATGTGAAAAAATGAGGAAAATACAGGAAAGGAACATGTGACAATTTAGACCTGTCATTTTAGGTCATTTTATATTTGCATGCAGAAAAAAGGGAAACAATTGTACTGGAAGAATCTGATCTCATAATAAACACAATCAGATTTTAATAAAATGTAACTAAAATCACCACTATTCTAATATTATAAAGGGAAACAGACTTTGATCTAAAGAATTTAGGGCTTAGAAATTTTATTCAGTTGACAATAACAAGTACAGATTCAGACAATAACTGAAGAATGGATTATTGGTCCTCGGTAAAAAATAATGGAACTTATTGCATTGTTAACTCTAAGCACTTGCTTTTCATTTAGCAAGAAATGTCATTCTTTGCTGAAGGATGATGAAAAAGATGGATAGATTTTTAATTCAGTAGGAATTCAAAAGAATAAATTACAGTATCTTATCAGAATTGCACAACTTCTCCTTGAGGTTATTTTCTATAACGCATTGTTAAATTACACTTTAAGAATCCAAACAAAAAGCTACATATTCATTAACTAAACAAACATTATGTGCTGTGAAACACGAAGTGTTTTTACATACTCTGTAATATAAACTAAGTTAAACTTGAAAAAGTGAAATCCTTCCCCTTCTTACATATCAAATTTATTGTCATTACTACAAATAGGATTTTGATATAATTATTGTCATTTAGCAAAACTGTTCTTTAATTCGTCGAGAAAATGAAGTGGAAAACTCTTCTGGCTAAGAGGAATTCAGTGTTTTTGGCATGGATACAGTGCAGGTGTCCATGTCTTCCTATGTACTCGAAAGGGAGATTCGTCATGCCTGTCGGTCCCATTTAACTTTCCCTCAAAGATCTGTGACAGACATCTGTGGCCTGTTAGGGATTGTTCTTTGCAGAGAGTGGGTCTGTCACTGTATCTTGTTCTTGTTTCCCAGCGTAACAGGAATTCTGTGTCAGGGCTGAGGATGTCTGAGATCCTACCCGACTTGTGACTGTCAATGTCACCCACAGGCAGACACGAGCTGCCCTGGGTGATGTCTGCTGGCTCCCACTCCAGGCACATAAGAATAAGAATTTTCCTTCACACCAAACAAAGGAAAGCCTGTGACACAGAACTAACATTTTTCCTCTTACTACTCCCTTCTGGTTAATCACATAAGCAGGATGTCCTACCATACTCAAGCTCTGATCAATGTTTAATCAGTGTGCAAACCCAAGTTATTCTCTTAATTGGGGATCTCAAGCATTCCACGATTCCCTGTGAATATACATATTTAAAGGTTAAATAGTTTCCTGAATGTATCCTATTATTAGACTCATGTCACACAGATGCTATAACAAAATATAGTAAGCTGGGTCATTTAAAATAAATATTTATTTCTCACACTTTTTTTGGTTAAGAAGGAGAGAATCAAGTTGTCGGCCACTGGTTTGCAGTGAAGGCTTTATTTCCAATTTGCAGAGGGCTGCCTTCTTGATTGTTGAGTCGGAGAGAGAGAGTGATGGATTAAAAATGAGAAAAACCCTCTAGTCTCTTCCCCTTAGCACCAGAAACTAACTCCACTTCCATGACCTGCTTAAACCTAATAATCTCCCACAGTCTGAATAGCACCATATCGGGATATAATTTCAACCTGTAAATTTTGGTGAGACTCAAACGTTTAGTTTACATCATTTTTTAAAGGTTTTTTGAGACAAGAGTCTCGCTTTGTAGTTGAGGCTGGCCCTGAGCTCAGCCTCAAACCCACATCACAGCAATCCTCCTGCCTCTGCCTCCCAAGTGTTGGGATTACAGGCATGAGCCACAACACCCAGCACTGTGGTATGTGGTACTGGTTGCTGCTGGGCATGAGTCTCTACTCCCAGTGTTGTATGTGGTTACTGGGTATCGAACCCAGGCTCTTGAGCTTGCAAGACAGGTGCTGGAACCACTGAGCTAAATACCCGGCCCTAGGTTACATCATATTTTAAACCACCTATGTATTCAGTATTGGCATTAATGTCTATTGGGTATAATTTGTTTTGTGTATGTATATTAACTGTGGATCATGGTAATTCAACTTAGTTATTATAAACTGAACTTTTCCTTGACTATAATTTGTGATCAACAATACAACCAGAATTCTTTAAAACTACTCAGTTTAAAAGATGTGGTAGAGTTTACTATTCTGCATTTACTATTCTGTACTTGTTATTTATTATTAAGTATTACATTACTTATATTGCAGTATAAGTTTTGTTACAGTAAATTTCCATTGTTTTACATGTCAATTTGCCAGTTACACTGGGAGCTACTTGATAGCAAAAATCCTTAATGTAATCATCTTTCTTCATTTGTAATAATTTATGGAAAATGTTTAGAGACTATTGAGTACTTATTTAATGTAGCCAATGGCAAAATATCAAATATATAAAAATTTGTAGTTACAGTTATAAAAATAACATAATAAAGTTGCAGACAAAAACTAACATGTCAATAGAGAAAGATGACAACTGGATAATTTTGGGAAGGCTGATATGAATCCTGTCACATCCTTGATTTTCACTAAACTGAGTATTGCACTATTTTGAAAATGAGCAGTATAAGAGAAATATTAGTTATGAGTCAACCTAAAATATAATATGTTTTATCATCACATAATGTACATATTTCTGTGTCCCTCAGATCAACTGATTATAATTTTTCCCATGAATGTTTCAGCTTGTGAGATCAAAAGTACTTAATGGACATAGAAATACTCTGTTTATAATAAATACTCATAGTAATAGGCAGTAAAGATAATAGGAGATCTTTAAAAAATCCATTGTTTTGAGTAGGTACTTGATTTTTCAATAAAATTATGTTCTAAAATATATATTTATAATATATATATTTGATTATAATTTATATCTTGAAGATTAATATATTTGTCTTTAAAGAAACATATGTATATATATCATGACTATACTTTTTTGCTTGAAATCTTTTCAAACACTTTATTTTTACTTTTAGTTTTTACTTCAGAATTATTTTCCAAAATCATAACATATTAACATGTAAAACATTAGAGATGAGTTCATTAAGTCAAACAACCATAAAAAATACTATTTTAATTGAAATATTTTATTTTACCTACTGTCTGTATTTTAAGAATGAAAAAGATTAGGAAAAAATTCCATAATATGATATTTATGCGTCTTGTGAATCCAGCATAAATAAAATAACCAATAGATACAAGTGTATTTACATAATTAGGTTTATATCATGGGACTGGCTCATGAGATTACAGAGGTCTTGACTTCTTGCAGTTGGATAAACAGAAAGGTTTGCTATGTAATTCAAGGCCAAAGGCCTAAAAACCCCCTGGGGAAGGAGGCAGAGTGCCAATTGGAAGAAGTGTAGTCTCCGCAGCCTGAGAACTAGGAGCAGTAATATTCAAGGGCAGGAGAAGGCAAGTGTCGTGATCTGGATCGAGTCTCCCCACCCTTCACTCTGTTGTTCCACCGGCGTTCTCAGTGGATCGGACAATAACATCCATTTTGATAAGCATGCTACATTTCTATAGATTTCTATACTCTTGACTGATTCAAATATGAATCTTTTCCAAAATATCATTGCAGATATACACAGAAATATTGTTTTCCAAACTTTCCACACATTTCTTAACAAATGTATGATAACATATAAAATGAGTCATTCAGAGTTGGCCCATTGTCTACCTGGCCCCTATGGAAACTGGCCTAAAACATATTTAATATTCAAATAAAGATAACAGTGGAATAATAAGTCTGTCAAACATGGCAGCTGTTCTCCACACAAAAGAGCACTGATGCTCTTGCCATGAAGAGAAGCAAGATGCTGAGTGACATTTACTCTCTGCTGAGGTCGTGTAACTGAAATACTATGTGGAAGTCATATTTAAAGATGGATTAAAGTCAATACATCTCATTCTACATCTCATTCTACAAAAGAATGAAGAATAGAAGAAAACAAAGATGTGTGCATAGATAGACATCAATATGTGTAAACAAAATAGGGAAAAATGCCATTGAAATTATATACCTTGTGTCTGAACCTGCCCACGTCATGATACCTGGTATTTACACTTTCCTTCTGCTGCCTGCTTTATGTTCCTTTGACTTCAAAAGGGACTACAACTATTTACTTTTCTTTAAGTAGTGAATGACCCAAAAGCTTCACTTCTGAGTGGATTTAGCTGTGAACTACAATACCAAAACTGCTCGGAGGCAGGTATGGTGAACCTTCTAGAGATGAGTGTGCTACTCTCAATCCAAACCCAACTTGTTTATGGAAAAGTGCCAACACTGCTGTTCAACCTGAGGACTGAAGTTTTCATTTAGAAAAAAATAAAGCTCAAACATTAATATCCTTTGTTTTAAAAGGACAACAAATAATACATGATCTGTAAGTTTTCTACCTCTGACCTGAGGAATCCCCTTATTTGCTGATGGTTATTTTTGTGTTTTCCCAATACCTAGTGAGGTTAGAAGAGTTTCCTGAGCTCCAGATGAGAATCACAGAGGTGATTCCTTCTCTGGAGGTCTCTGAAATGTTGAACAGACTTCTTTGACCTAGTGTCTGAAATATTGAAACTATGAAATAATAAAGCTATATTTTGTGCTGCTCATTATGTGGTAATATGTGATGTACTATTAGAAAAGTTGTACATGTGACTTACATTTGTGGCATGCAAAATATTTAATTAATATCTATAATTCTGGTTCTGAATTTACAAATGTTACAAAAATAATACAAAAAATGTCATAGCAATGTAATCATAGAAATAAATGTTTAAAATTCATGTTTGCGTGACATAACACACAAATTACTTTTTAATTTATATTTACAAATGTGTTTAATTTGATTACATATCATTCATTTATAAGGTTATAATCAGTTCAATTTTAAAAATAAATTATAGGGCAGGGAATTTAGGTCAGTGGTTCTGGTGCCTCCCTTACAATTGCAAGGCCCCAAGTTCAATCTGTAGTACAAAAAATGAATAAATAAATAAGTTGCATTTACTCAGTCACAGTCTATTAAATTGGAAAAACAAGAATCAGATTAACTCAGAAATCACAAAGATATTAGCCAATTATTTTTACAGTAACATAATGTTGAGAATCTCTTGGTCACACAAGGAAATTTTATGGCTTTCAGTACATGAAAGCTAACTTTATGAAAGCTGTCTTATGAGTAAGATGCTTAAATATACTAAGATCTACAGAAAATATCTCTAACAGTATCTGTTTGTGCAAAAAGTCACTGGAAGAAAAAAATCAGTCCTGGCTGTTTTCTCCATTAATCTATCAAATGAATGCTGAAATGTCAGATTCTAGTGATAAATGCCTAGGACAAACATCACAGTTCAGTCCTTCCAAGAGATAAAGGTGCTTGAAGGAGAGAGGTCAACACTGTGAAAAACAGGCTGCATTTTTGGAAATTAAATTAGATTAGATTAAATAAAGGCCCAAACTATAGTATGTCTTCTCTGAATGCTCCTATTTAGTGGTACTCAGTGATTTCATTAATACCTTTACTTAATATTCATAGATTAGGAAATATTTTCAAAGAAAATACTTTAGAAAAACTCATCTTTGGATTAAATATGTGTAATGAGTATTTATCCATAGGACCATCTATAACTGGTTCATGTTTATATCTCTATTTCTACAAACCTAGTGACAACCTACAAAATCCCACAACTGTCACTTTTTCTGTTTGGCAAAGATGTCACTTAGTCGACTGTCTTCTCTCACATTCATTATGACTGCACAGGTCAACGGAAGTTTTGGAATGAAAGTGTCAACAGGATAGTAAACTTTTTCTTTGGTAAAAAAAGAATGTGCTGTTTATACACAGAAGAGTGCCACCCTGTTATGAAGAATAATCATTGGTAGGCAAATGGAACCTGTAATGTTAAATGAAATAAGTCAGACACATAGGCTAAAGATCATATATGAGAAACTCAGAGAGAAAAATGAAGGACAGACAATAGGAAGTGTGAAGATATATCTGCAAATGGAGTTGTTGAAATGATATGGAGGAGAGGGGAAGGAGATGCAAAGATAATTAAGACGTATCAAGTACATGCACCAGCTACCAACACCGAATGTGTTCATCATGCACCACACAAATGTACTAAAAATAAGGATAAACATAAAAATGCATACATAGACATAAAAATGAATATTTTTAAATAATACAGGGATCTCTTACAAGGCTGCTTAGTCATAAAAAAATGGATCTTAAAACCAGTGGGTATAAGGTAGTAAGAAACAAAATTTTTGTACAGTTTGAAAAGATTCCCCAAAATTATTAATCACAAATGCAAAACCTGTTCACTCTGCCTGGAGAAGCTCAAGGACACCACCTTAGCCCAATGCACAAAGATGCTTTCACCAACATAAGCACAAGTGGACCCTGGACCATGGAAAGTCGAAAGGTTATAGGGATTATTGGACAACTGATGAAGTTCACTTCTAGAGTTTGCTTGAAGACACCTCTGGATTAATGTCAAATTCTCTGATTTTTGAGAACTCCTGTAATTATGTATGAGAATTTCCTTGCTTCCCAGGCAATGTGCTAATATATTTAGGGATAATGGATAAGGAATATCCAATTTTAATCTTCTGATGGTTCCAAAAATATACATAGAGATAGAGCAAGGGGAAAGGGAGAAAGAAGGTTGCAACAACTTTAAAAAAATACAAATAGTGGATCACTAGGGTAAAAGAATAATCAAATCTACAAAGTCTGTTTTAAAGTATTCATGTTAAAGATTTTCCCAAATGAAACAAAAAAGATAAGAATGGTAGTATGCCATGCTTTCACTGGAATGGAAATCAGCTGCCCCCCATTTATGTTAACATGGAAAACAGAACTCTAAAAACAGTGTTTGCCATATGTTTTAGACCCTGTATTGCAAAGAGCAAGGGTTTGTCATTTTCTACCAAACTTGAGTACAGAGAACAGCCTGTTACAAGACTGCAACTCACTTCATCATGTGTCAGCTTCTCTATCGTGTGGATATGTCTAAAGGATATTTCTCTTCATTTTTCCCAAGATCAAGCATTATTTGTACATATTTCATTGGGAAGGACAAAAAAAGAGCCCTATTTGTCATATGAACGTGGGAGATGCTCATCTGAAAGAATTCTCTTTCTATTGATCATTTTATAACTTATATGTAATTCCTTTATAAATTTGAATGTTTCCTTTAACATTTTCATTGAAAAAATTTGGCATAAATAATGCTGTACATGGACTTTTTTCCCAGATACATAGAACACTGTGCTTTTCAAAAGCATTGCTCTTGGAGTGTAAAAATGGCTGCCTTGTCCAGGGAAATTCTAACAAAGCAACCACATGTCATTTCCAAGTGAGGCAGTGATTGAAGTTTGTCTCTGTAATAGCCAACTTTTTATCAGCAGGACACCCAATGCTCACTAATTAAAAGAGTTTATTTCTGGTTCACATTTTCAGAAATTTTAGTCCAAGACGTGGTATATTCAAGTACAGAAAAGCTGTGTGTGTGGCAGAGAAAAGCTGTTCCATTCATGGTGTGCAGGAAGCAGAGTAGGGGAAGAGAAGCAAAGAGAAAAAGCCAGGAACCAGACATAGCTCCCTAGGTCACCTGCCTATGACTAAGATGCGCCTAGAACTCTACTCTCCTAACTCCTGTCTATCAAGACATTAGAGATTAACTCTTACCTGCTGTACCACCTTTCTCTCACCATATTTTAGGAAAGACAGAGCTACAAATTCTTCATAGTACAAGGACAGCTGCCCTGAAGAAGAACTTAGAATTACTGTGGAATTTATGAGATTTTGCAATCTTAATACAGTATGAAAAAGAAAAAAAATTGTGCTTCTGGAAAATTATTTAGGATAAAATAATAAACCTATAATAAATCAACAGAGTCCACAATTTTGCAATAGTGTAAAAAATGGGAGAACATAGTTTGAAAAATACAGTTCAACTACTGGGTAATAAAAGTTATACTGAGTTCAGAGATGGGAATTTATACTTTGTATTCTTTGTTCAAACCCTACATTTCATTAATCAGTGACACTAAACCATGTCTCATAGAAGCGTTCCCAAAAATGGTCAGGAAGCAATCAGGAACACATTCTAAATGAAGCATGTTACTTTGGTACAAAACAAAGAATGAAGTTTATCTATTTTAGCTCTTAAAATAGATAGGCTTTCATAATGGATGATTTTTGAAGAATACATTCTCATCAATTTACAGTCAGCATCATTGATAACAGACTCTAGAAATACTAACTGCTAAAGTAAACAAATCAGACTCATGCCTGGAAAGGTCAAGCATTTGATTTTCAACCAAAATTGTTATGTTCACAGAAAAATACTTTTGTGTATAATAGTGATCAATGTAAACAGATTGAGCATTGATCATTCACTTGAAATATTTTATAAAATTTATTTTATTTCTGTTTCTTCACATTTGCTTCCCTGCTCACTGACTGAATACTTGATATTTGTACTACAAATTGTTTCTATAATATATTATTCAATTTTGATAAAACATAATATTTAACTCAGTGAACCGGTGATCTCCATCATAATTTTCCAGTAACAATGATATCATTTCCTCATTCTTAGTATTACAGGTTAGATTTCAACACAGTGTGACTTTAGGTAATATATAAGTGGAAAGTTGTTAGAATATAAATGTAATAAAGCTGTTACTCATAGATGAAAATGTTCATGGGAATAACAATGCAAAGGAAATCAACTTTTTTAAAACATTTTGAAAAAATTAAGCTTAATGTAAAAATTAAGAATGATATTATATCATGAGTGTTATGCTTTGGGAGAAATGGATAGTAGACATGGAAATGAAAAATAAATAATTAAGTCTATATATTTTTTTAAAAAATCAATGGGTATCATGTAAATTTAGGATTAAAAATTGAAACACCTAAAGCAGATTATTGGTTCCAAAGTACTTAAGTTAGAATCTGTAAGTCGTAGCTCTTTGCAGGTTTCCAAGATGGTTCCAAAGTTCTCACTTCTCAGTATCCATCCCTGTTAGTTACTTTTCCCTCATTGCTGAGACAAAATGCCCAGTGTCAGAATTTAAAAGGTGAAGTGCCCCGTTGGCTTACAGTTTATAGAGGTTTCATTGCATAATCAACTAGCTCTAAAGCAAGACGGCATGGCAGAGGGACATTGCAGAGAACAGTTCATGGCAGACAAGAGACTTGAACAGCATCTTTCTGCTCCTTCTATCTTATTCATATTGGGATTAGGGTGATGCCAAATACATGCCCTTTTCCTTAGCATCGCACATACTAGATTCACCTACTTCAGGAAAAGCCCCTCCTACAATATGACAGGACAGTTGTCATGTAGATACCCATATGCGCACACATTATTGTTTACATATTTAAATACATATATTATAAAAACAAGTTTTTAATGCATTAAAAATTAAGGCTTTGAAGGACATTAAGACCTAAGCCATAACAATCCCACAGCATAGTCTCTTTCCACAGTGAACAGGATATTCACTTAGCTATTGTGAGTGGCCAAAAGCAGTATTATGTAAGCTGCTGTGTTTTTTGTTTGTTTGTTTGTTTTTCTTTTTCTTTTCTTTCTTTCTTTTTTTTTTTAAATGGATGCAGACTTGGGGAAAGCAGCTTGCCACATCATGAGGAGGATCAAGAAGCCCTCTGGAAGAGGCCATGAAGTGAGAAGCTAGCTATAGTTACAGTTGACCTATGGCTTGTGTTACTGACTAGGAAAACACTTTAACTCCAAATGACCCAAGCTAGTTAGGTAGGCTGCCTTTTGGTTCATCAACCCTGCATCATTTTCCTCCTTGTCTAAGACTGGCAGTGACTAGGACAGTTCAGAATCAGGGTATCTAAAAGCTTAAAATATCACCGCCATCTCTTTCTGATTCATTTCTCATATGTAGCAGCATGAAACTATCATTTGACATTCTGTACAGTATACAACTGCAACAATTAAATATCTGTCAATAACCTCAAGTGATCATTTTCCATGACACTTTGAAAAATATTTATTTATAAACTGAATATCTACAAGTCTAGTCATTCTGGAAACACCAAAATAATTCTTTTTATATGTACTGATTATTGATCTGATTTGTTAGAGTTATTACATATGAAAGTGAAAAACTTAAATTTTAAATTCTGGAAAATCTTTATCCATTTTAAATACATATATCATAACCATTATACAAATAGGTTAAAGTATTTATAAAATAACTGTTATGAAAATAGACAATAAATCTAAGTGAATTCCCTTAGGATCACTAAATATAATGAAAACTGGAAAATATAATTTAACATGGCTGAACAGAAACAAAATACCAATATTGGCATCTATAGTAGAAGAATGGCTTATCAGGTCACATATTTTGGCTTATAGATGGACAAAGTCAATTTTTCTTAGGGACATATTATATCTGATTCCTATGCTGAGGGTGAAAGACAAATAAGAAGCTTTTAAAAGCACTACTAACACAGACTACAATAAATGAAACTTTTAATGTAAACCAAGTAGAAAAACAAATTCTGGGGGCCGGGGAGTTAGCTCAGTGGTTCCGGCACCTGTCTTGCAAGCGCAAGGGCCCGGGTTCGATTCCCCGGTAACCACATAATAATACTGGGTGTGGAGATCCACACCCAGCAGCAACCAGTACCACATACCACAGTGCTGGGCGTAGTGGCTCATTCCTGTAATCCCAGCACTCGGGAGGCAGAGGCAGGAGGATTGTGATGTGAGTTTGAGGCTGAGCTCAGGGCCAGCCTGAACCACAAAGCGAGACCCTGTCTCAAAAAACCTTAAAAAAAAAAAGAAAAACAAATTCTGAAACCTTTATCTTTTGTCATTAGCACTTCTCTGAGTAGGAAGCTGAGCTACAAACCCAGACTACTTCTCCTTCTTCCCATTTCCCTTCCTGTTATCCTTTCCCCTGACCTTCTCCTCCTCCTCCTTCTCCTATGTCTTTTTGTTTCAAGGAGACCAGACTGATTTAGCAAACCTGGCACGATCCTCTTGCCTTAGCCTGCAGAGGCTGCAATTCTAAGTCATTGTTTAATGCTCATAATTTCTAAACATAGCTGATGATATTTTATCAAAGTTCACAACCTTACATATGATTCAGACATAATTTCAAGACAATTTAGGAAAAAAATAGGTATTATAGTTAAAGGAATAAAAAAGTAAACATTTGAAATTTAACCAAGGTAAATAACAATGACCATGCGATTATGTATATAAGCAACTATTATACTGCTTTTTACACATATTACTGAATATAAAAACTTGCTTTGGAGGTATTGAATAATATGACAGGTTAGTTGTCATGTAGATACACACATGTGCACACATAATTATTTACATATTTAAATACATATATCATAAAACAAGTTTTTAATGTATTAAAAATTAAAGAAGAATGTATGATAATTAAATTGTAGTCATCACATGATTGATAAGTTAATAGAATACAAAAAGCAAAGAAGGCATGTTTGGAAAGAAGTAGTCCAAAGTGCTAATGAAGATTTGATAAATTGATTCTAGCTTTATATACAAACAAAATACCAGAAAAAGAGGGCTATGGTGTCACTCTAATGTGGGCAGTGGCCAGAATCTCTGTGAAGATGTGAAAGAAAGTGATACAAACAAAATTTCAACAACTGTCTCTCCGAGAGTTCATAGCTGTAGAGGAGTGGTGAATTAACACATTTACAAACACCAGCTCATTACTCCAGGGAGATGGGCATTGACGAACTTCACAAGGCCATCAGTTCAGTGGGAGAGGGAGGAGGCGGACTGTGAAGAGCCAAAAGACACATCAGTACACATGTCACTAATGTTGCAAAGAATAGCAAGGAAAAGATTTCCCATGTACAGTGATCTGTACAGTATCCAGTATCTGATTTTACTTTATAAAAAGGGCAACTAGAAGAATTACAAAGGAAATATAATCAAGACAGAGGCGAATAGTCAACACTGAAAATATATAATATTTATATATATAATTTGTATAATATATATATATATATATAATTTTATTTTTAAGTTTTTTTGAGACAGGGTCTCACTTTGTGTTTCAGGCTGGCCCTGAGCTCAGCCTCCAACTCACATCACAGCAATCCTCCTGCCTCTGCCTCTGGAGTGCTGGGATTACAGGCGTGAGCCACCACTCCCGGGACTGTGGTATGTGGTACTGATTGCTGCTGGGCGTGAGTCTCCACGCCCAGTATGGTATGTTGTTACCAGGGATCGAACCCGGGTCCTTGCGCTTGCAAGACAGGCGCCGGAACCACTGAGCTAAATCCCCAGACACTCAATGCTGAAAATATTAAAAGGTACCCAAAGTTCTGATGAGAAATAGGTACTAAAACATAAATATTTCATTCATAGACTCAGAAGAACTGTGTGGATATAGTTGTACAAGATGACATTGGAAGATAATTTTTTTCTAAAAATTTCAATATATTTATTTAAAATATAATTACAGAGGACTGGATATAGAAATGGAGCTATTTTGACACTAACAGTTTGGAAAATTCTGTTCTGTAGTGCTGAGACTGAACAAAATCATTATTTCCTAAACTAAACCAATTTCCACACTGCCTCTCAATTCCTTTCACTTTTGTGTTTCACATGTTGACTACTGAGACAAGAACCTCTCAATTGCCTCTGCTGAAAATGGTTCATATTATTTCCCTCATTTCCTACCATCACTCAATTTGCTAGACCTTTTGATTTTACTTCCTTCATAATTTTTAAAGAATTGAATTTTATTCACTATAAATATCATTTAGTTAAGATTCATCAGCAACACTTCCTGGGCTCAGATATAGACAGTGTTTGCACCTCTAGACATTTCTACTGCAGAATACAGTCCAAAATATTTCTACAAAACATGAAGGTGATGATATCTACCTCTTTTTAAAGCCTTAGAATGACTGTTCACTTCTCTATTGCTTTTTTTTTTCTTGGCCACTAAATCCTTAATATTATTCTCCAACCTTGTCATTATTTTCCTGCACTAGACAATTAAGTAGTCATCACATACTTTTGATTCATTCAGCAGCATTCACTAAATTTCTGTCACATTGTAGAGACTCAAAGATTCTGTGTATCATCTTCCCTCAAATAGGTAATAGAGAAAACAATTATGGCAGCACATATCGTGCACATGCATAAAAGTGAAGAGGGTTACCCCAGCACCTCACACTGACTGGGATATCACAGTACACTTCCTAAAGAAGAGAACATTTCACCTAAATTGTGGCCCTTCTTTTCTTCATCATCAAAGACTATGCCTCCATTAATACTGCGTTTAAAAAATGCTCATAAAAGTTTTACCTTTAATTAGAATATTTCTGAAAAAAATCCAAATTATTTTATTAACCGGGGTGCACTTGAATGAAGAATGATTTGGCAACACTTAGACGTACATCCTCTAAAAAGCGAGGTACCTATTTCTACCTTTCTCCTTGAGATGGATACATAATGTTTAGTTAGTTAAAATGAAACAAAATGACGTGAGGTACTCCTGTAAATAGAGACCTCATTTTAACAGTTAAGCTTATAACACTTCCTAAACTGAAAAAAACTTGCTTATTTTTCTCATACTAATTTGAGTTTGCTCCCATATTGATTCGTCCTTACTTGTTGATTTTTTAAGAGAATAAATTATTCCCCGCTGTCTCTCACTGACTCCAGCTCTCCGGGAGACAGCAATGCATCATGAGTAGGAGTCGCGAATTAACACTTTTCCAACACAGACTGAGGGGGTGCACCTCCCCCAAAAGAGGCTCAGCCCTTGCATCCGAATAATTGTTGGTCATACACATCCGGCACCATGATTAAGTTTGACAAGGTGCTTCTACCCCAATTTAGGACCATGGCAACATGCCAAACCTAACAACTTTCCATTTACATAGCCTCCATGATGAATACAAGGACTATATTCAGCGTTGTTAGGCTAGGAAGATTGTATTTAGCTCAGCTGAGGAGTTCACCCCACATGAGGACATCACTCATTTATCTGTTGTGAAAATAACAGTCCCACGTGGTGAAATGAAATTCTCCTGTAGTAGGGACACAGAAATGGAGAGGAGAGAAGGGTGGGCACGCGTGTCAGTGGGGAAGGAAACAAGAAGCAGCCAGTGAATTCCATTCTGACTAGAAAACAAGTAACCAAAGGGATTTTGCCACAGAGTTGAGCAACTGATATACTTTCAGTAAAATGTTTTCTAGACAGGTCCTTTCTCTCTGCCCACTCCTCTCCTTTCTCCTCTCTGAAGTGGTTTTAACTTAATGTGGAATACTGTGTCATGATCGTTTCATTTTCTACTCTGCATGTAGCTTCACATAACACTTTTGCTGAGTATTTGACAATTTAACTGACAGTAGTAAAACTTTTCACTCCCTCAAGAGGGTTTAGATGTGAACTTCAGCCTCAGTAGTCATTCGGTGGACATGTAGGTCCTTTCCATATTAAAATGGGAAAAAATGAGAATTAAGTTTTGTCGTATACTGGTACAAATTCTCAGTGTTGAATATGATGATGATGTGTATATAGAATATACCAATAAAGATTTGAATTTTAAAAAATGTGACCCAAGTACAATACAGACATTAGACCTACCATAATAGATTTTTTTTAAAATTGAAGTCTTTATTGGTACATTACATATGCACATCATGATTGCATTCAACAATGAGGATTTGTACCAGTATATGACTCAACTTAATTCTCTCACTGACTGGTATATTAGATATTCTGCTGGAGACCGAGCCATCAATACATGATCAGATATGTGATTTCATCAAGGTCCTGGAAAGTGTGAGGAAGTAGCTACAGAAATTCAAACAAAGACATAAAAATAAAAATACCACAATAGAAATGATGAATTTTTTGAGACACCATCAGTACACTGAACACATATAAAATAAAAATCAGTAAAATTAAATACAAGCAAGAAAATAATTCCAACCAAAGTAAATTTTAAGCATCAAATGGTCAAATAAATGTAGGACAAAATTAGATGTTTTAGGGTGTGTGAAATTGCAATTCCAGAAGAGCAGAAAAAAAATGTACAATTTATATATTTTTCCATGCACGCAAAACAGTCATAATGAATTCATAATGAATTTATTCTTCCTTAATTTTCACTAACTGGTGATGAGCTTTAATAATAATAATATGTATATATAGGCATATATATGATATATATCATATATCTATCATATCTATCATATATATATGATATATCATATATTTATCATATCTATCTATCATATATATATATATATATATACAGGGTCTTGCTCATGCCTCTGCCTCCCGAGTGCTGGAATTATAGGCATGAGCCACCACATCTGGCACTGTGGTATATGGTACTGCTTGCTGGTGGGCATGAGTCTCCATGCCTAGTATTGTGGTATGTGGTTACCAGGAGCTTGCAAGACAGGTGCTGGAACCACTGAACTAAATCCCTGGCCCTTTAATTATTTTATATTATTTTATTTTGGCAACATTTATTCACAATGAGCTTTTTAATATTTATTTGTGTTTTTTATAGTTCATTTATATTTCCCATAGTTTCCACTTGATATAAAAATGCATTTGTTTATAGTTAAATCTGGACTTCATAGTGTGATTTCATGCATTTTTTGAAATCATTTAACAGTAAGCTTACAACTCTTCATTTTATATTTTTGGCAGTGGATCTGGAAATGTCCCTTTCCACAGCTCTCCGCAATCATTGGAGAAGCAAAGTATCATTTTCAATAGCATTGGGTTATTATATAGGAAATGTGGGTTAAAGCAATATTTCTGACACTGAACTCTGAATATCTGTGGATTGCTTGTTTGGAAGCATGAGATAGAATTTCTAACCTTTTTCTATTACAGTATCTAAGACCCATCTTAGATATCTGAAGTAAAAATTTGCTACTCCAAAGGAAAAAATGTACTTTCAGCCTTCAAGTGAAAATATTATTAAAGTCACCTATGTGAGTACAAATGATTGCTTTTCTGCCTGCTCCCAAGAAGCGAAGCAAGTCATAAGTATGAGGTTTTAATTATTAATTTGTTAAAAATAGGTATATTTGTTTCAAATTTATTAAACATTGAAAAATGCTTATATTATTCTGAGGTCTCAGGTTTTTTTATTACAAAACAAAGTGTCATCTATAGGAAATAAAATTTTACTTAGAGAAAATAAATGTCCAACATAATTGCAAATATTACATTTGTGAAATAATTGAATATATTTCTCATTTAGAATCTTAGAAAAAATGTCCTGATTTACAAAAATGTTTTCAAGAATTTAGTGTTGAATTTGCATCATTTGGAAAGAAAATCAATGTTGATCTGAAAATGTTATAATACAATGAAAAAACATGAGTCTGTTATAAAGTTAACCTGCCCAATCAGGTCTTGAATTATATATCAAACTTTTCATAGACACACACACAAATACATGCACAAAAACACACATCATCCTGATAAAATGCAACAAATTTTCAGAGAAAATAAGTAGAAAGATATAAAAACAGTTTCTTGCATTTATTTTTTACTGAAAAATATTTTAAATTTTACTTCACAAAGTTATTGAAAACAATTCTATATTTTTACTCAAATGATATTAGATTTTTGTAATGCATATTAATTTTGTTCATGTACATATCAAAATTAACCACTCAGTAATATTTACTATATTTTTTCAAAGTTAGGTGTGAATCTGATAAGAATATCTTACTGCTAAGAGATCTAGCACATTTTGTTAAGATAAAACACTTAAAAAACTTCTAAAGCCAATTCAAAAAACAACAGCATATAAATCAAGAGGTATTGTCTTTCAAATCAGTGACACTTGTTGTGGACTACTTAGAGTAAACTTATTTTTTTTTAAACTGTAATATGATTTGTAGACAGTTATAAGGGAAAGCACTCATTCTTTTCTTAAAATATTAATTTAAGGTATGCTTTGTAACCTATTGCCACAATTATGGTGGGTACCAAACCCTTCCAGATGTTCACCACTGTGATCTGCAAGTACTTTGCAAGACTACACTACAAGTACTTTGCAAGTCAGAGGAGCCTAACTCGGGCTGCAGTTCCTCTGACTCTAGGTTCTAATGTGAGTTCCCACACCTCCATGTTCTCTTTGGAGCAGCAGATAATTCAGTTTCTTCGCATTATGGGTTGCAGTAGTGCAGCCTAGTAAATGGAAATGTGCTAAATTCTTAATGTCTGGTTCAACTGACAAACTGCTACTTCTATTTGTTTCCCATGAACAAAATATAGATGTGACAAAGTAATGAACTCTTGTACCCAGTGTATCAAGTAACACACTGAAATTACATATTGTGGCAGTGAGACAATTACTGCCAAATGTCATGCTGATCTTTCTGTCGTTTAAAGTAATAATTTATTTCTTGATAGGAAAAGAATATTTAGAAAAATGACTTTTCAGATTAACTGCATTGGTACAAAATTATTAATTACTAAAAAATATTAAAAACAATTACTCAAGTTGAAAGCACAACATGTGAGAGAAACTAATTTCTGAAGCATCACTTTCACAAAATGAGATCTTCTGAAGTGCTGTCCAATGATTTTTAGCTGTTACTGTGTTTCTCCAGAAAATAATTATTTATTACATGACATCAATGGATCATTTTAAAGGGAAGCAATTGGAAAAAAATCATAAAAGCTGAATGAAAAAATCATTATATCGTTCTTCCAGATACAATCATAAAATCTTTTGCTTCATTTACCATTATCCACAGACATCTTCTAATTTTGTATTTGTTCTCAGTATTTAAAAGGAAAATTTGGAGGGCCTGAGTTTGACCCCCGGTCCTGCCAAAAGAAAACTGAAAGAAAGTTTGTTTCCCATACACGGAGGTGCCCTGCTATGACAAATGGCAAACACTGTCACAGAGACTTTCCAGCAATTCAATCTGCCTCAAATATCTGGATGAAACATAGATAGCACAACAAAAGATCCAGGGAAAGATTAAGTCGTGAGAGGGTCTCTCCTCTGGGTGGTTGGATAGCCAAGAGATTCAGTGACATTGTACAGAACAGGTCTGCAGGGGTTCTTGGTTTGGAGAAATGTTTTCTCTGCATCCAGTAGATACAGAGAAATATGGACATAGCAGTGGAAGAAGTGTGCATCTTGACCGTCCATAATCTGATCTAATGTGCATGACAAGTCAGACATACAGTATTTTGGATGCTCTAATTTTAAAACAGAAAGACTATAAAGTGCCCTACTTACTTTTTGGTTAAATGAGATTTAACAAATATGGAAGTATCTTTTGAAGTGAAACAGTGATTCCTGTATTAACTTTTATTTTTTTTTCTTCCAGAACTCAACAGTGATATTTGACACTGATCTTAAGCCTTGTGAAAATAAATTTCATTGTAGATCTCGATATCCAGCTTGTTTAACTGAAATTGCACAGGTGCAATTTACCTGCTGAAGTGAACAAAGATCTCAATTGAAACACATTGAATATTTTTAAAAAAGCAGAATTCCAATAGGCAGCCCAGGTGGCAGAAAATGGTATTTTGACTACTGTCTGTCATTGTCACATTTTCCTATGAAGGGAGAAAAATCATTTTTTCATAAAATAAGAAGCAACTGTGCTGAAGGCAAAGGAGCAATGGAAGCCCAATATACTACCTCAGAGTAACTCAGTCAAACTTTTGCAGTTCTTATACCAGTGAGAGGATGTAAGACCCTGACCTTCTAGAAGCTGAGTGTTGAAAAATAACCCAAAACTCACTTATCTCAAAGTTGCAACACTGCAGTTATAAGTGAATACTGAGATTTTAGTTTAGAACATTCCAACATCTTTTATCTTAAAAGTAAAACACATCTGTCATAGGTCCTCCAGCACTGCCTTTCACTTGGTCAGTAAAGGAGTTACTTGTCCATAATAAATTGTATATGTAAAATATGTATGTGTATTACCTGAAAAAAATATTTTGATGAATTTTAATGAATGAATTTTAATGTTCCAACATTGGATTTCTCTTCCTAATGTTCTCATGGATATCCATATTGTACTTATTGTTTGCTTTCTTTATTTTTTCTTCATAATTGACTCTCCCTAAAGCTAATTATCTGTCTCTTTGCCAATCACCAAGGACACCTTAATGTCAACAAATTCAGTACTAGCTATGGACAATTGTTAAATGAATTTGGCTGAAGAAAGAAATTTCATGGAAAAAAAATCTTAAGATATTCGTTTATAAAATTCCATCCATTGAAGTGTATTTTTCAATTGGGCTTTTTGCATTTTTAATTGGGTTAATATTAAAGAGCAGCTTTTTATTGTGTAAAAGTAATTGCCAGATTTTTATTTAGTATTAATTTCTAACTAACACAATTTGTTCTTCTTCATAGTTGAAATATTCTTTAAATAAATTTAAAAGTTTCACCAGAGGTGATAACTGAGCTGTGCCTTATTTATGTATGTATTGTCATAATAGCCATTTTACCTTATAACTCAATTGAAATATGCAGTTGTTTTATATATTTTTAATTTAGTTAACAGCAAAGCAAAGGAAACTTTTTTCCTTTACAAATCACAGAATGTAATGTTGAACAAGATTTCACATACTGAATCTGTAATAATTTAGAATTGCTATTTAATAACTAGAGAACATACCTTAGTGTCCAATCTCTTACCTATGAATTCTGAGAAAAATATTATAGTTAGCTTTCTATTTACTGTTACATGTTTAAAGGATTATACAACATGTGTGTGGACTAAGAAATATTCCATATCTGTAATACATATATTTGAGAATCTTTCAATTTTGGTAATATAGTTTTCAAAGCAACACTGATCAAGTTTCTTGATGTGTAACAAACATCCACCAACCAAACCCATTATTTCTCGTGGCTCTTTGGGGTGGCACAGCCCTGCGCAGGGTCACTCTGAAGTGTGCTGTCTTCGTGGTGCCTGCTGTCGCTGTGAGACACGACATGACCTGTGTGGCTCAGTCACAGCAATCTCTTCACATGGGGATCATGGCTAGTGGCTACTGGCTGGGACTTGGCTGGGTCTACAAACTCAGAAACTTAGATTGTCCTACACAGAGCTTTCTTCTGGGCATGCATCTGAGAGCACTGAAATAACATTTGAGGGAACAGCTTAAGCTTATAAAAATATAGGCAATGTCTCTTAAAGAACAAGTTCGACTTCATTTACCCAATACGGTGTTTAAACATGTGTGCCTACTTATTTCACTTATGAATATGGCCTTAAAAAAGAAAACAATAGAGGCAAAGCTTGTGTATGCAGGGGTTAGGGGCATAGAGAGGGTAGGAGAATGAGAAAAAATAAGAATCAACATATATCATGTATAGGTACACATTTTCATGGTCGAATGTAATCATAATGTAATCTAAAATGTACCAGTAAACTCAATAAAGGAAACATTTTTATTTTCAGCAGTTTTCTACTGCTTGCAATCTTACCAATAAAATTTTCTGTTTTTATTTCTGATTTCCTCAAACTGAGTTTCCTCATCCCTCACTGTCTTTTGTGTTCTGATTCTAATGGTTTCATTTGAAACTTCATTTAGCAATGTAAAGCAGAATCTTCCTAGGAATTTAGTAATTTAATAGTTCAATGAAAATGTGTTCTACTGAAATTCTTTAGGTTGGGGTATTTTCATGAAGCCCTTGTGTGTTGTTTGTTTGTTTGTTTTTGATCCTCTAAAGAATTTTTTCTTGAATGCATATGATGAAGATGAGGATCTGCTGTTGTGGAGATATTAGGAATGGAGTAGGGTCCTGGAGGAAGTGCTAACTTTTCTTGATGTTCACAACATTATAAATGTACATGATCTTGAGATGACTGCTTAAATTATTACAGAAGTTGTGTGTTTTCATTCTAAGGAAAGAGAGAGCAATGCTTCTTTGGAATTCATTTTAGAACTAGTGCATTATTACAGTGAATATTTTACATGAATCTAGATTCAGCTTCCTTCCTAGAAGAAAGAGAACTCTGAATTGTAAATATAATCTCTTAAGTGAGCGTGTGTACTCGGTATTCTTTCTGTCACTGTATAATTTCCCTCTTTTGCTTTTACCCATTTTTCTTTTCTTTCTTTAAAATTTAAACAAAAAAAAATAGAAGTGTAATGTCTAGACTCCAAATGTCTATAACCAGGACATTATAAGCATATGGTATAATCCACATTCACAAAAGTTTAGGAAAGTTGAACACCTCTGATTAACAGTGCTCTTTTGTAAATAATGCAGATATTTGAGTGACCTGTGAGAAAATAATTAAAACAGTGGAAGTATGGAAAGTGTAATATATATATGTGCACGTGGTTAGATAAATGTATTACATATACATACATAAACCATATACAATCTAAATATTTATTCTAAAATAAATATTATTCTAATATAAATGTTCTAAATATATATTCTAATATATACATTTTAATATAGACAAATTTTCTATATGACTAAAAATGTTTCTGTATGGCTGGGTCTGGTGGCTCACACCTGTAATCTAGCATTTGGGAGGCTGAGGCAACAGGATTGCTGTGAGTTCGAAGGTAGCCTGGGCTACATAGTGAGTTTTGGGCTAGCCTGAACTACAAAAAGAGAGACACTGTTTCCAAAAAATATTTTTTCCATATGACAATTTATTTATTTTAATTAAATTTATATTTCATAATGCACCAATAACGACAGTTTATTTTTTTTAAAAAACTTGTATTTCAACTTATGTCTGTAAATGATTAGCAAAAATCACATGTGTAATGTTTTATGAGAACCTGAAAAATGAAAAACAACTAATTTGCCTGGTTTTTATATTGCAATTAATTGTCAAGATTTTATATTTTTGTCTAAATAATATTCTACATTAGTCATCATTTGCTCTGATGTGGAGTGGCAATTCTGTTCTCCATATATTGATTTTATACCCCTGGGAGATAAAAGAATTGAAGATTACTATCTTACACTTACATAAAATGTACAATGCCACACTCTATACATTAGAATTGTTTCTGACACATTAATAATCATCCAGCAAGTGTTAATTATTAATAATGTTAGCTATGATAAAATCTCTGCAAATTAACTTCTGCCAGTTCTACATTAGTGTAGATCATTTTATAATTCATTCTTACTAATAACCTAATGTTAATATTTTAGTATATCAAGCATATAATATATGCTTTCAGCTATGTATTAGTTTCTTAGTATTATCATGGCAAAGTGTCAAAAATTGGATAGTTTAATCAACAGAAATTGACATTCTAATCATTCTTGAGTTGATAAGTCTGTGATAGAAATTGGTTTCTTCTAAGCATCAATCCTTGAGAAATAGAGGCTTTCTCTTCCCTGAGTCTTCACTTGGTCTTCCTGTGTCCTCATTCAGATCCCTGAGAGGGTACTAGTATTTAAAATTAGGTTCCACTCTCATAACCTCACTTTAATTTCCTTACTGATTATAAAACTCAATTTTGGCCATTGTAGGACATTAGAAAAATGTAAGTCAAAACAACAATGAGATCTCAATTTGCCCAAGAAAGAATTTCTATTGTCATCAACTCAGAAGTAAAAAAAAAAATTGAAATAAAAATATAAACACTAGTAGGATTGTGGGAAAATAGGTGCCCTTTTACATAGTTGGTAGAAATGTAAAATAGTAGAATTCCTGTGGAAATAAAAATGGGAATCTGTCAGAAAATGAACAATAGAGATTCCTTTTGACCCAGCAACACCTATTCTAAGTATCTAACTCAAGTTAAAAGTATTATATTAGACTGATAGTGGCACATTTATTTTTATAGAAACACAACACATAAGAGCAAAATCTTGAAAACACCTTATCTCCCCATCAATGAAAGGATAAAGAAATTGTAGTATATATACACAATAAAGTATTACTCAGCCAGGTAGATAAATTTGAGTCTTTCATAGGAAAATGGATGCACTTTGAGACCATAACCTCAAGTGAGACAATTTAGACAAGAATGTTAAATGGCACATGGCTTATCTAATATGAGAAATTCAAAGTATAAATAAATGAGAAACAAAATGAAAAATAGATTGCAGCCAAAACGGGGACCGATGTTGTGGAAACTGCAGGGAGATCTGGGATGGAAGGACAGGAAGTAGGAAAGGCAAAGAGGAAGTTGAAGCACCAAGATGTAGTTATGTATATGTCCCAACTCCCCATGATGAATGTACTTATTACAAACACACGAGACTTATAAAAAGCAAAATAAAACTTTTTGAATATAGTCACATTCTAAAACTCAGGATTTCAACATATGATTTAGGACAGAATTCAACCTGTGATGTTTTATTTTGAATCTTTTCTGTAATTTTGAAATGTATTAAAGTTTATAACTTTATTTCATCCTGAATACTCATTCCCTTCTCTTTGTTTTTACTTATTTATATAGAATAAGTAAAAATGGCCAATTCTATTATGGTCACACATCTATTAATAATTAGAGTACATTCTGAGAAAAATGTTGTTGGTACATTTTATTGCTGTGAGAAGATCCTGGAGTGCACTTAAATAAACGTAGATGGTACGTGTGAACTACGTAATGGACTGCCTGAAAAGATTAATAGTATTGCTGCTTGTGTCACATGGCATACCTTTCTGAAGTCCAATGTGTTATATAGGTAGAAAAATCACTCTCCAAAACAATGCTTAGAGAGTTTAGTACATTAAATCCATAAGTAAGTAACAATGTCATTACTTTTATGAAATGCATGGCACATGATTGCATGTGTTACATTTTTATAAGATTGGTAGTGTATTTGGTTTGCTTACAGCACACACGCATGAGTAGTACATTGTGCCACAGTGTTAAGATAGTTATGACTCCACTGGGTGATCAGACTTTTTCAGCTCAATTAGTATATATTGCATAACATCACTGAAAGCAATATGCTGATCCAACATGAGAATAGTTTTCTAAAGAAGGTATTGGTTTTTACTCTAACATAAAAGAGAAGATAAATAGCATCAATATGATTTCAACACTGAGATATACACAAGAGAAAACTCAGAAGTCATTAAGTGTTGATGGTTCCTCCGGACACAAAACCACCCCGTCACTCGTTTAGCACAAAGTGATACGGTGGATACCACGTGACTAGATCCATCTAGCAAAACATATATCTGTCTTTTTACGTACTTAATAGGTCAATAACAATCATGGAAAAAATAAGCAAGTTTCTGAAAATTACAATTACACAAAGTTGAAGAAATATGGAGCTAATTTTTAACAATGTTAACTTTATCCTTTAAAAATATTAATTAATTTGAGAAATTAGCTGGGTGCTGTTTTTTTTTTTTTCTGAAGTAATAAAGTCATGGTAACAAAAAAGACTCTCTTAAAATACTTTTGATCTTTAAGCTAAGTTTTTTATTATTTAGTAAAAAAGCTTCATTTTCAATTAGATTATAGACTCCACCATTCATAAAGAATTAATCATTTACAATTTTTATCCCTTAGAAAAGTCTTTGTCAATTTAAAGACAGATAGGTAGCAAATATTCTTATCTATACTTTGCAGATAAGTCAATCAAACTATCTAGAGTTGCATGAGTAGCCTAAAGTAGCAGAAGGAATGTCTAAAATCCTCTATGATTTTGGAACTGAATCCTTATTTTTTGCTTGCTCTCCTCGTTTGTACTAGGCAAGTTTCCTTTTCTGTGCCAAATTTCTTCCAAATGACTATACTATGAAGAAATACCAAAGTAAAGTAATGGATGTAAAGCTCCAGTTCTCCAGGAAATGAAAAATTGCCATGTACTGTATTTGAACAGTAAGCTGTGGACTACAGATACAGATTTTCTATCTCCACAAACCTCATGTTAACAGAATTTGTGGAACAAATTTCTATTCATAATAAAATTTCATAATTTTTCAAAGCCCTCTGATATTTGTTTGTGTATCAGTGCAATATGAACAAAGTGTAGAATAATTAGCATGCTATCCATTTAATTTGGTGAGATTAAGAAGTACCAAAAACACTGTTGTAATGAAGTCAATTTTAAATTTCCCAAATGGGTCAATATATATGTACATGCTTCAGAATATGATTCGATGAATCTAGCATAAATTTCCAGCAAAATATTTGGAGAAGAGTTTTATATGACCAGGTTTCATAATCTTATTTCTCTTTCAAATGAATATTCATGAGACAATGGCTTTCAATCTTACCACAGTGCATAATGGTTTTGAAAAATAAGATGATTGAGAACCTATTAACATAATAGAACTACTGAGCAATGGAGTATATAAACATTGCTAAAAATTAGGGTAGACCCAGTATCACCTGGTGATAGATGTGTGCCAAAGTCCCTTGGTTAGTTTCTGTCTAAACACTTTATAATCTATTCCATAATTGAAAGAGCAGCCTTCACACACGGCAGAACTACTCCCAATTTCTTTCGGTAATAAGAGACCAAAGTGGATGAATCTAGTACATGGAACTGGAACTGGGTATACTAGCTGAATAAAATGTTCTGTTTGTTCTTGTCTTCCTGTCAACTGGTTCACACTGCCTTTCAAAAGTAGTGGATGAACGCATTTCTCTCTCCTTGCAAGGTATATACCTATGTACATTCAATACACCCTGATACTGTTTATTCTTTTCCAGTGATATTTTATTACATTAACTCTGGAGTAAAAAGGGAATATGAACCAAAATTTCAAATATAGTAAATATAAAATATATAAGTCAAGTATATCCTGAAGAACAAAATAGGAAAGTATCCATATAGTTATAAAAATAAAAAATGAGAAATGTAGAATTCTCTAGTTCAGTAGAATTGAGTAGAGTTTATCCAGGGTTCCCTTGTTCACTCTCAAGAATTGCTTAAAGGTTTTATAAACTAACTCAGTATAAAGAGACCATCTTACTCACTTCTTTATTACTGAGTTAACAAAACCTCTTCATGTGATTGTGGTGATGACTGACAGATGTATGTGTGTCGCTTATTTGCCTAATTCATAAAGGCACACATAGGCCAGGAATTTAGCTCAGTGATTCTGGTGCCTGCTTTGCAAGCCCAAGGGCTTGGGTTCTATCCCTGGTAACCACGTGTAACAATGCTGGGCATCCCAGGACTAGGGAGGCAGAGGCAGGATCATTGTTGTGAGTTCGAGGCTAAGCTCAGGGCCAGCCTTAACTATAAAGTGAGACCCTGTCTCAAAAAAACTAAACAAAAAAGCAAAACAAAACAAAACAAAAAAAACAAAAACCCACACACATAAAGCCCAAAACATTGTTTGTATTTCAATGAAAATTATTATATGAGTTTCCAGCTTTCTCTTAAAATCTGGAAAAAGTTAGTGGTATTGACTACCATGGAAGGTCAAATAATCTCTACTAAGATGTGACATTTTTAGTATACTGCCTCAGTGTACTTTTATTTTGTGGAGACACAATACCCACCATTATGCAGTTAAAGCAGGAGAGATTGATTTAAGTCAGTTTCGGTGAGTTCAGTCCATGGCTCGTAGGTTCTGACGTAGAAATGGCACAGGGAAAGGGCACAACAGAGGAAAGCTACTCATGCTAGGACAGGGAGGAAGTGAGGAAGCGAGAGACCAGGATCAAAAATAGACCTTCCTCCGTCATTACCTCCAACCAGGTCTCACTTCCTACACAGCATATTCAGCTACTGGCTGGATCCTCTTTGTGATCCAGTCACTGTCAAAATGCATGAGACTTTTGGGCATTATTTTAGATCTTAACCTTTAACAAAAGGTTTTTAGACAAGTACTGTTAAAGGAGATATGGTACAAACCACTGATTTGTCTGCAGAAAAGCCAGTTAATTAACACATTGGTAAAACCAGAGTGTGTATTTATGCTCAAATATGGAATCTTTGGGACAAGAAGCCATAAGAGCAATGCACATCTACTCTCTTAAGATCTTATTCAATAAAATAATAATAAATTCCATTGACCTGAAGGTGAACAAGAAGATTCACTTTGTTTGACTAAAGGATAAAAGGATAAAATTTTCCTGCTGGGAAAGAGAGGAAAAACACTCCTAGTATGGACAAATAAAGATTACATAGTGCACAAGAAGGAGTACAAACATGAAGCAAGCATTATTATTCAGATCTAGAGATACAGCATCACTGTGGTACTGTAGATAAATGAGGACAACAGAAAGTGGCCCATCCTCTTCCACATAAAGCTGTAAACATTCAGCTGATGGGACAGAAACCTGTGACAGGAAAAGGGCTAACAATTCAGAGGTGTATTCTGAAACACTACAGTACAGGAAAGGCTTCAAACTACTCAAACATACAAAATAACTCTGGAGGAATGTAGCAATGGTGGTACAAGAAAGGTAATATTAGCAAAAAAATAAGATTAACTGTTCACTATATTTTCCAACATTCACAGTAAAACTTCACCAAAAGCAGAAGCATACGCTTCACACATATCATGTTTACTTTTGTCTTATTTCTTATAACATTGATCTTGAGATTATATTCATAATCATGTCTGACAGATAAGGCAAAAATAACCTACCACATAAAACAATTTAAACAACCAGAACATTATGGGAAGCATGTGGTGAAACTTTCAGACAGTTAAAATGAAATAATTATGGTGACAAATACTTCAATGGAATGGAGTTAAAATGTATAACAAATGACAATTTGATGCAAAACTATGAACACAATAAGCAACAGCAAAGTTTCAATGGTGGGGAAAAATGGTCAGTAAGATGAAGAATTCCTGAAACAAGCCCATCGCTAGGCTTGACCTAATTAAATAATAAAACAAAGAAACTTAAAGAGAGGTCCAATGAAACACTCCACCTGATTTTTTAAATAAAAATGTCCTAAGGGTTTAAATCTAAAAATTCCATGTACTTGAGAGACCACCGGGTCACAAAGGCACAAGAGCTCAATGTGCTGGGACGAGATGGGAAGGTTACAGGAGAATCTCCAGCAAAGTGACCCCAGAGGATCAGATCTCATTTCTGGATCCTCCCTTCTCTCTCTGCTTCTTAGCTGATACAACACGAACAGAGTTCCTCTGTAGCAGGCTCTTTCTTCCAGTCATTTTTTGCATTTGAGTCTACCAATCACAGACCAAAATCTTTAAAACTGTGAGCTAAAACAAATCATTCCTCCTTAAATGTGTGTATGTGTGTGTGTGTGAGAGAGAGAGAGAGAGAGAGAGGGAGAGAGAGAGAGAGAGAGAAGTATTGTGTCACTATAATGAAGATTGTAATGGTGTCGGACTGATGGCATAGAAGTGGTTACTGACCAAAAGCCTTTGAAACTGGATCACATAAGGAATTTGGAAAGGTTTGGTGATTCTAACAAAAGAAACCATAGAAAGCTGAAAGCAGGGTAGCAAAATTGACCGCAGATTCTGTTTGGCACTGAGAATAACAGGATACTGTCCAATATACAGGTAGAAAAAGCCAAGCAGGGAGGGGTCATCTGGGAGACACATTCCATTGGCAGTTGGGCTAAAGATCACTTGTGCTATGATGTGGAAGAAAATGTTTCTACATTTGGTTTACGTCCTTACACATCACTGGACACTAAGATTAAGAGTGAACTAATTAGTGTGATAGAGAAAATGTCAAGGCAGCTCAACTTTCAGGCTGTATTCGTGGATACTGCTTGACACCTATAGAGAAGTTTACATCAGAATCAGGACAAAAAAAAAGAGCATTGTTTTTCCCAAAACAAAATGCTTGTATTGTGGACTTTTTAGCAATCCTGGACTGTTAAGAGTCTCCCATGAATGTATTAATACAGTTAAAACTATGGAAACTGTTAACAAGATCATAGTATGGCTAACATTTTGTAAAGAAATAAGCACCTTCAAATGCATTTGATAGATTAAAACATAACAATCACAATGTATGATGAGTTATAGCATGGATAATACAAGTGATATATAATAATAACAGGAAATAAAGAGAAGGGATATGCAATGATTTTTAAGCTTCTTACATTAAAATTTGTAGGTGAGAAATCATTTGATGTTAGTTGTATGACATTAATTTATGGGGTATTTAGCATAACTTAAGAATATGTGATAAAAACTGAGGAAAACTATTGTCTTTAAATATTATTTTTATTTAATGTAACAATTGTATATATTTATGGGATAAAGGCTTATTTTTTTAGTTTTTAAAAAATTGAGTTTATTTTGCATACATTATGACCTCATTCATCATTGACAATCTGTATCTATACATGAAATATCTTGAATCTTACTTTTTACCATTCCCCTGACTTCCCTTCGACTCTCCCAACACT